>JAMKCH010042626.1:0-13497 GCA_023653785.1 Ophioderma brevispina | reverse complement strand
GAGCAGATACAATTTACACGTAAGATTAGACACACATACTATAATTAAGGTAATGGTTCAGTAGTAGTAGTAGTAAGTAAAACCAAAGTTTTAAATCCGGTTTTGTCCCCATCAGCGGGGTGGCCGGATTCACCTCACATTCGCAGCAACCGCCCTTACTCCTTCCTTCCATTTCACCCGATTCAATGCATCCTCAACCGAACCCACCTACTCTCCTCCTCCACTTGCTTCTTCCATGTCTTCTTTGGATGTTCAGATGATATTAAAATCTCAACCTATTTTTTACAGGTAAGTCCAGGGGTGGGGGATGAGGCTGTGGATCAAGAAATTCCCCTTTAATTAATATATATCTTAACACTATATGTATAAGGAACCAACAAAACAAACTTGGCTTTAAATTATAGTTTGATTAATGATGTAAATTTGTTATTAATTTAAAAAGGCAGGTGTTTCTTGTAAGAAGTGACCTTTAATGTATCATTTAAACCAAAGTGTTTGTCAGCTTTTGAGTTCAAATATTCTCGTTAAAAACAGAATTTTCTGTTCAATTATGTATTAGCTGCTGGCTTGTAATGCGCCAGGGGAAAGGCCCGAGTATGACTCTGTTATTCAAAATATAAATAATAGATTTTGTTTGCCACATGCTATTCCCCCGCAGTCTCCCCAAGTGATAGAAATTCAAGTGATTTATTAACTCACTCATTCCAAATCATCTTTAAGAGGATTTTGATTGTTCAGTAATGACTTGGTTTCAAGTTCGCCTTTTATTGAAAGCCAAATCGATAGCCAGAAATAAACTCGGAGCAACAGGAGACAATACGAGTCACAGTATTGGCTAATGCATAATGCATGACTAATGACAGCTTTCTTGCTTTATCTTACTAGGTTCTTGTGGTGTGGAATTCTCCCGAGCCTCCAAATGCTGAGATAGTGTGGCCCGAAATCCATGTGCCGATTAAGGTAAAAAAAGTTGTTTTTTTTATATTTATATAATAATAATATCCTGCTTTTGAATGCAATGGGTTTGCCCAAATACCTTCTTGTGAGTGTTTTTCTTGTTTTGCAATTTAGTTTGCTTGAAGCTGGTTGTAGTGTTTCTTGTTCATTAACTGTGCATTTCCATTTTAGAAAAAGTTGCGACTCATTTTTAAGTGTTTGTGTGTGGAATGGGGGCTGGTTGTTGCAGGGGTATAACAAGGGTCACTTGACAGGGGGAAATTTCCTGGGTTTGAGACAGATTTTCCTGGTTGGAGGTGAAAATTTCTTGGTGAGCAGGCAAAAAAGGGAAGATTTGGCATGATTTTCAAGCTTTTTCTTCCCCGCCAAAGCTCTCTGGGATGACAACCTGCCCCACCTGTTACACTGCTGGGGTGTTGTTACTCCTAAAAGGTCACCTTCATTATCAGAGGAAATGTGTGTAATTGGTAGCTCCTTCAATTTGCTATATTTACTAGATGAAGGGTTAGGTACCCAACATAATATTGTAAAGTTTTACATTAGTTTAATGAATCAATATCAAAAGTGGGACAGTTTAAAAACATTTTATAAGCACTATATTAAGAAGTTAATATTTCCATATTAACTGTTTTTCAATTAAAACAAGCAGTTATCATTTCACTTCTTAATGAGACCAACTCACACCTCCAAGTGAAACCATTATAATTAATTTGCAGAAATTCATGTTCACAATTTTAAAGCCTGTCATGCATAAATGGTGAAAATAAATTGCTTGCAAAATAATCTGGAGATGTGGTTAATTACCTTGGCATCCTTTGCATAGTTCAAGAGTTTTTGGTTCAGGTAGCAGAATCGCATAGCCAATTTTAAAGATTTATTTGGAGTGCAAGAGTCCACCTGATCCCCCCAGCATTGATTGCCAAGAGATGCATGCACACCAATCAATGTAACACTGCCAGGAAGGGGTCTGCTGGTGGAAGTAATAAGACATTGTTAAGACACCTTACACTTGCATTCATGACAGTACTCAAATTTGTACCTTGTGAGTAAATTAGAAAACAAGAAAATTGGTAAAAGTAGTGTTAGTATTTTGTGCGAGTCCACACTGCAAAGGGGTGGCTAATGTGAAGGAGAGGGAAGAGGGGAGGAATGAAAGAATAAAAGTAGGAATTGACTACTTTTACACAGAGTGGCAATTGGATGGGCTGGGGGTTAAGTGAATTTTAAAGCTTTTTGGCACACAAAAATTACATTTTGGAGTTTCTAAAGTGTTAACTAAAACATAGTTTAAAACATAGAAGTGCTACCCCTCTCCACAGCACATTGAGAGTTCTGCTGGTTTCCAGTGAGTATGTTCCCTTGAAATGGAAAGAAACTCCAGGGAACTCTTTGACAACTTTCCAAGGCTGACTCAGAGATTTGCCGAGGAGGACGCCCTCAATTTTCGAACAAATTGTGTTTTAGCATATACATTACATAATGCTTGTCCATATACTAAACACTGTGTGAAATAGCTAAGCTCAAATCAAAGTCCTTCATATAGAAAATCGCAACTTTGTTATAAATTTCCGGATCTGGAAATTTAGTTATACACAGTATCCTATGGCACTGTATACTATACATAAATGTTTACTGCATGGAAACCAAAAATCTGATGCATCTCAAACTTTGGAATTGGGCATTTTAGGTGACTATCTTTAGTTCTAGTTGACTATTTTCAATAAATACACAAAAATTATATTTCAAAAATCTCTGAGTAATAAGAAATTGATCTGTATTGATTATTTTACTGTCATGATTTCTAGACCACCATCAAATTGTTTGGTTTGCATGTTTAAAGTGTTTGGAGTATAAGAAAACTTTTAGGAGAGTGTATCCAGAGAAGTAAGACCTCCAGAAATTTAGCCATAATAAAAAAATTCTGGAAATGATATTTTTTTTTTTACATTTATGGACTTGGGTGTTGTTATTTCAGCATAAAAAGCGTATCCACATCTTTGATGTCTGTCTCCTTTTGTTTGGACGATTCCGCGTAAACGTTTAACGTCGCGCGCAAGTATTTGGCCATTGGGGAAAGGCCGGATCAATTTTCAGGAAATTAATGATATGCCTACTTACATCCCCAAGTGTATGCTATTGCTAACATTCAAGTACATGTACACTGAGTAAAGAAAATTTTCCTACTATGGGTGGGAAAAGGAGGGTATGTGTTTATGAGTGAATGGGAAAATAATGCACCCCGGTGACTGATTACCATGATCTCAATTGCATACATGCAAGCCTACAGATAGTCAATAATTCCCATTCTTTTCCTAGCTATGGTAGATCGGAGCTAAATCAAACCAACTCCCACTGACTCACTTCCATATATCCTCTTCATTGTTGAACAGACACTGGTAGCCTCGAGGTGCAATTAGTGTGCTATCTAAAATTTTCACACACAAAATTTTTCTGGTAGATTTGAGGACTTTTGCAGGATAGAATAGTGATACAGGCAGTCTGGGGATCTGTTTATCACCGTGTGGGAATAGTTTAATTGAGGCTCATCTCTACAATCATGGTTGAAAGAAAGTTGGTGCCCTATGTCTGATTTAGGGGAAAAGGTAACCTCCTTTGCCCCACAGGCAAATTCTTGATCGGAGTTGTTTTGTCACAGCCTCACCAGCCGCCCCCCCCCAAAAAAAATGATGGGGTAAGGATTATATGACAAGGAATACACCATTACATTCAAAGGGAGGTATGGATGTTTGGTTTGGGTCAGATTTTGTATTTACTGCCACTGATTTCCATTTTGGGAGTATACTTTTGTAGGTGGGTGTAGGAAGATTTGTTTTCTTATCACTGGAGCCATTTTTTTTTGTGTCCATTAGAAGGCAAATTTATTTTATCGAAAACCTCAAACCTCCATGCCCCCTTAAAGCAATACCACACATTTTTTGAAGAATGGCCCTATATTTTGAAAATTTGAGTTTTTGCACATTTGTGCTGGTAATGGGGACTATACCTTGCGAGTGGGTAATGCTAAAAAATGCCATATTTGTCCATAAAACGAGCTATTTTGTAATTAGATTTTGGGTCCCTATTGTAATTTAATGGCTGAGCTGGAATTGCCAATTTATGTTTTGGTCCGTGATGAATAGGTCGCTCACAAACATGGATCTCTAACTTGACTTTTCTGAAACCGACAGAAACTAATGGATGACGTAGACATTAAATGTGCAATTTCCCTGCTATTTTATATGGAAAATGTTTCCAGCAAGCCATTGAATTATTTCAGGAGATCGCCGATATTAATTATCAGAATTACAAATTCCTTCATTTGGTGACCCATAGAATTTTGAGCTCTAACTCCAGGTATTGTTTACTAGTAAATTACCAATGCCACTGTGCAAAAATCTCAAAATATCAGAAAATTGGGGCGCCTTCAAAAAATTGTGCGGTTATTGCCTTTAATGTCTAATGGTGCATCCCTTAAGGACAAGACCTCACTCTCTATTGAACACTGCCAGCTGGAGATTGTACCAGGTTTCACTATTTATTTCCATATACAGTTCTGTCATATTTTAATTCAAAATCTCGCAGTAAAACTTGTACTCATTTGAAAAATTTCACAAAACAAAGAAAAAAATTTATTGTTTTTTGGTTAAAAATGTTTTTTGAGAAATGCTGCACATGGGCTGTATGTTAAATTACACAACTCTTGTGATGTCCGTAGGATAAGTGCTGAATGCATTGAGCTGTCCATGTAATTCAAATTAGACCCCTGCCATTCTAGAGTCCTCTTTCTTTCTAATGATATTTGCACATGAGAATGTCACTTTTTTACCAATGTGTACAAGGGCCCGTGCCCCACCCTTCAAAAATGCTGCGCAAGTGCACAACCGCCATCACACAGCATATTGAAGTAGTCTACTTTTTGCTATTTGTATCTGCATTAATAATTAACATTCCTACAGTAATACATGGTGAAAAAATATAAGGGCTCTGCTGGGAACCAAATAAATAGTGGAAATTACACTATGGAATCCCTGCTGGCTGCTCTCGCAATGAGTATTTTACTACTTATGTATAGAATTCCGTTATCATTATTATGAAATTTTGTTCCTGCTCACGGGTGGTTAATCTTGGGTTTTAATCTAATCAAATATTCCTTTCATTTTTTCTTTTTTGCCAACTGTTGAATTATGAAATAAGCATAATGTTGATTAAATGTCACCGACTCAGCCTTGAATGTGTCACTTCCCAGCAGAAATGTCAGGGGAGCGTGACCTCTTGTTTGAAATGCATCAATGTTCATTAAACAGAAAATTTATATCGGGCAAAAAGATTGAAGATGAGAGATTGCAGATATAGTAACCGAAGACTAGGGTTTGCACCTTGTAAAGCAATATAGCTTTCAGTGGTTTTACATCAGACTTGAAACGAAAGTCACTTTATTCCTTAAAGTACACTGAAAATTTCAAGAAATACCGGTACGGTTTTGGTTTTTTTAGGTCCTTTGCTACGATCTAGGGCAATCCCCAAAATGGTTTATGTTTTTTGAAATATTAAAAGTTTTGTTTTGATTGAAGCTAGGCTTATCCCCTCTATGCTGAAGTGTAACATGTGAAAATGTGGATTAGATGGCGATGAAACAGGGGCAAGATTAAGCACTAGCAAGGTAGGCACCATCCCAGCTCAACCTACTGTCCGAATTTTTCCTCGTTAAAGGACGAAATGTTAGCATGATACCCTTCACAAAACTGCAAAATGGTTGGTAATGGAGCATATGACAGCGTTCAAGCCTTTGACTACGTTTGGTGGACAGAATGGTGGAAACTTAAAATGGAAAGGATATCATACTAACATACCATTTTTCTAGGGTGAATTTTTTTTTTAAGTTTAATTTTGAATCTGAAATTTTTCCCATAGCACTGTACAGGCATAGACTACCCGAAGTCCCTCAAACTTTTGAGCAAAAATCGTCGCAAAAAAAAAATATAAGTCCTTCAAAACTGGACTCTCAGGGCTAAACAATATAAACTGCTCTAGAGGGAGGTCTTGGCTATAGCAAGTTGATATTTGTTTAGCCTTAAACCTCAACATTTTGAAGTACTTATTTTTGGTGGAATAAATTTTGCAAGGCCGTTATTTTTTTCACGCCCTCCGAAATGATAAAGGGTGTAGGGGTAACATATTACTACTTATTTATTTTCAGCACATTCAACTTATGCAATGTCATATATATTTTAGCTATTGAAAACTGACAAAAGACACAGAAGCATCACCATAGCTATACACTTGAGGAGTTATGGCTTTTTCAATCACAAAATTGGGCGAAAATTGGGCAAATTGTTCTTATCCATAACAATTGTCACCCTGATGCCGATTTCGAACCCTGTTACAAAAAAAAAGAAAGATTGATCCCATTTATGGGGACTTTGAAATATTAACAAATGGGTACCCCTGTCCACCAATGATAGCAATTAAGAATTTAGTCACTATATGTTGTTTGCATGTTCATACACTCACAGGAAATTAGCAGTCAAAATTTTTGTCACCCTAAAATGGCCATTTTTGGCTAAAAATTGGCCAAAAAACTGAATTTTTTCTCAAAATCAGTGAAATCTGGGGTTACTTAAAGTCTGTGCCAAAATCTGAAAATATATGACATTTTACCCTTAGAAACATTAAAAGAATCCACAGAATTTTTGACTGTTTTCACCCCTAACTATTTTTTTCACACCCGTATCCGCTAAACGTAAGTCCAAAGCTTGACGCTGTCATATGTAGGGTAGGGTGGACGAAAAATGCTTTTTTCTCGGATCCACTTGGACCTCCTGGAACACTTTGCCTTGGGCATA
This sequence comes from Ophioderma brevispina, assembly GCA_023653785.1. Taxonomy (NCBI): domain Eukaryota; kingdom Metazoa; phylum Echinodermata; class Ophiuroidea; order Amphilepidida; family Ophiodermatidae; genus Ophioderma; species Ophioderma brevispina. Next base: position 6,697 of record JAMKCH010042626.1, on the reverse strand, counting down.
TGCTATTATAAACCTAAAGTATCAGTAAGACGAGCATGTTTAACCCAGGCGTAGATACCACTTGTTTTCCCTAATACCTCCTGTACAAAACACATTTTTGCAATGTTTTGATCACATTTTGTAATATTATTAATTTACCTTTGCCTTAAAAAGGTCATGTTCCTTGATAGTCCGAACATGGTGTAGAGATCATTATGACAGCAACAAGTTAATTGCAAAAAGACCCAAATTGGATACCACTACCACTATAGAGAATGGCGCTTGTTTGTACCCCTACCCCTTAAAATAGCTTTCTCGTAAGAAAAATGATGTTTTTCTTGATATAAACTTGCTTTCGATGGATTTTTCAAAAACTTTATACATGCAAAAGGAAAGATATGGCAAAGGGGAACTGCAACAAGCATCTAAAATTGGCTTTATTTCTCATTTTTTACCATATCGGACGAGAAGTACATATTTTTAAAGCCTTAAAATTCAGGCAATTTCACTGGAATTTGTCAAGAAACAACATTGAGTACATTTGAGCATGGCAAGGATCCAAAACGAAATGTTTTTTCACCACATTGGAACCCTACCTACTACATAAAACCATAAAGTGGTTCTTATTTAATTCTATAAGTTTCTAAAATATACATACAACAACAACCCCTACCCCTAAGAAAAGGATTTAATTACGAAGCAAATTTTAACAACTTTCCTTCCTAAAGCTACCTCACTGCATTCAATCTTGCTTTATTTTTAGTTTGGCCTTGTTAATACAATGTTCAAACTCACCTTTGGTAGCAATATGAACCACCTTTGATACAGAAAGTTAACTATGATATCTAAAATTCATATATTGCAATAAGCTTCTATATAATAAGGTATGTTTAGGGGTAGGGGGTAACATATTTCAGAACGAACGATAGAGTCACAATAAGATTTAATTTTAAGGACAACAAAAGATGATATCACAATTTATATTTATTCATATCCATTTTCAAGGATTTCCTGTAAAAACATTATGGTCTTTTCAGATATATTAGAATTTTGGTGTCGAAATCTACAAAGACATGGTCAAATTACGTTTTGAAGGCATTATAGGAAATGCACAAGGATTCTCTGCCTGGGTGAAACATGCTCCTATTTCTTTTGATACTCTTAGGTTTACAATAGCATATACCCCAAGGAAAATTCGCCCCAGGAAGTTCCAAACACAAGTGGATACGATAAAAAGAAAACCAAGGTCACTTTTTTTCCCGTGTCCCCCCCTAATGTAGGGCCTATGCTAAATCTCAAATCAAAAAAATTGGGGGGAGGTCATGACTCTCCCAAGTAGGTTCCTAAAACAGCATTGCCCCTATGGCCCTTATCCTTCTATCTGCTCCTGCTGATGTAAACACCTTGGTTAAGGGTAATGATGCATTGTCAACCCTCCCATAGGTGACACGTTTAGAGATTACTTATGATTACTTTTGGGTGTATGTATGTAGGAATGCGGGGGCAAGGTTGCCACCTCAGAAACAGAGCTTTGATGCTAACCACCCCCTTTGTTTGCCTTGCTCACTGGGAAATTTTCATCTCCAACTAGGAAAATCTGCCTTTAAACTGGGAATTTTTCACCCTCTGACAAGTGAACCCCTGTTACACCCCTGCTGGAGTGCATTGGGTAACCACTTCTGGTGTGTCACTCGCAATGTAGCTTGAGTCAGTATAATAAAATTGTAGTCTTTATATAGCGCCTTTAATGATGTAGCCAAACCAGCTCTACAATATTATCCGCTACCTTTGGACTACATCAAGCTGCCATACATTATACCCAAGGCATAACTCATACCTTGGGGCAGCACTCAATGGACACTAGCCCAAGCAGCTCCCTATTTGCACCTGGGTGGAGAGATGCAATTGAGATAAAGGTTTTCTTGCCCAGGACACAATCGTTGTTTTTGGTGACAGCAGGACTTGAACCCCACAACCTTTGGATCACGAGCCAAATGCTCTATCCACGGACCAATACACTGTCAATATAATGTCCAAGACAGGAAAAAAACAGTGCATGGGACAGCTAGATTGTACTTAAGGCCGACTCAGAGATTTCCGGAAGAGGCGCCCTCTATTTCCAAAAAAAAATTGTGTTTTTTGCATGTAGATACTGCTTGCCCATATACTAATCACTGTGTGAAATTGCCTAAGCTTAATCGAATTCATTCATAAGAACATCACAACTTTGTTATAAAATTCCGGATCCGGAATTTTTGTTACACCTCTCCTATGGGACGTAATACTTCCATAAATGTTTACTGCATCAACGAAACATCCGATCCATCTCAAATGTCAGAATTGTGGCATTTTAGTTACTATCGTTAGTTCTAGTTGACTATTTTTCATTATTACCAAAAAATAATCTTTCAAAATCTCTGAGCTCAGACTTTAAGTAGATAAAGAGTCTTACTTTATTCCTCACCAAATAGACAAGACCGCTTCACACCAAAAGTTGAATGGAATTAATTTGTAGGCACTGCAAGCACCTACCACAGCATGATGTACATGTGACACATGCTTTTGGCAGAGGTTGCCGCATAAAACTGAATTAATTTACTTGTGGATAAATAATACCGAATAGTTCGTGCCTATTAGGTGATGACAAGTAATAGACGCAGTTAACGCTGTGTTTGTAATCATGTTAGGGCCTGGTTTATTTATATAGAGCTTTAATGTGTATCAAAGCACTCTACAATTATTACCGCTATCTTTAATAATAATAATGGACATTTATAAAGCGCCAGACTCCGCCCCAAAGGTCGCTCACTGCGCTGTTGCCTAATTATTACTACGCTGCCATCAGGAAATCGTCACAATCATTTCGCCTACAGGTCGGCAGCCGGCCAAGCGCTCAAACCTACCAGCACTTAGATTATAACGTTGCCCATAACAGCTCCCCATATTTCGCTTGGGTAGACGAAGCAATTGAGATTAAGTATCTTGCCCAGGGACACAAACACGTTGACCACAGTGGGGCTCGAACTCACGATTTTAACGGTCTAATGATCACGAGTCATGCGCTTTTCCGCTAGGCCACACATGCTCTCACTTTGGAATACATCAGCTGCCATACATATACCCAAGGCATACGCATACTTTTGGGCAACACTCAGTGAACAATATCCCTAGCACTGCTAGTAGCAGCTCCCTATTTTGCACCTGGGTGGAGAGAGGCAATCGAGATAAAGTGTCTTGCCCAGGGACACAATGCGTTGGGGACAGCAAGACTCAAACCCACAACCTTTGGATCACGAGCCAAATGCTCTATCCACTGGACCATACATGCTGTCAAATATAATGTCCAAGACAGGAAAAAAAACAGTGCATGGGTACAGCATATGTTGTACTTAAGGCCGACGTCGAGATTTCCTGACGAGGGCGCCCTCATTTTCAAAAATTTGTGTTTTTTGCATGTACATCGGCTGCCCATATACTAATCACTGTGTGAATTGCTAAGCTTTAAATCGATTCTTCATATAGAATCACAACTTTGTTATAAAATCCTGATCCGGAATTTTGGTTATACCATATCCGATGGGACGTAATACTTCACATAAATGTTTACTTACTGCTCAAAAACGAAACATCCGATCCATCTCAATTTCAGAACGTGTTGTGCATTTTAGTTTACTCTCTTTAGTTCTAGTTGACTATTTTTCATTATTACCAAAAAATATATTTTTCGAACATCTCTGAGTCGACTTTAAGTAGATAAGCAGTCTTATACTCTTTTTCATCACCAAATAGACAAGAACTCTGACCCAAAGTTGAAATGGACACTAATTTGGTGCGCAACTGCAAAGCAACACTAACAAGCATGATGATACTGTTGACAGACAAGCATGCTTTTGGCAGAGGCCACGCATAAAACTGAATTAATTTACTTGTGGATAAATAATACCGAATAGTTCTTGCCTATTAGGTGATGAACAAAGTCAAAAAGACCAGTTACAAACAGCAATGTTTGCTAAACATGGTTAGGGCCTGGTATCTTGAACTAGGTCGGCCTGACTGTTACACACGGGCAATTGTATCTGTTAGAGTTTTTAATACTATGGGCCTAACGATTCGCAGGCATGGATTGGCAGTCCCAACAAAAGAAGTGACGTAGGATGTTAACTGGTCTATAGCTATTAACATTGACATGCATGCATGGATACATAGCATGTTGTAAATGGAAGATAGCAGCTTTAAGTACATAAAATCTGAGTAATAATTAAATAGACAGCTAATAGAGGGTTTAGCTATAGTATTAAAAGCTCTATCAAAGCTGTGAAACCAAGCAGTTTTTTTGCAACTTGTAATCTTTATATTATTAGGGTTCATGTACTTTTTTGTTGTTTCTTGTGTGTGTTTTTTGCTTCTTTTTGTGGTCTGGTTATTTAATCAAAAGGAAATCTCTCTTCTGATGTTGAGTCTTATATCTGCAATCAGTCCTTGTTTTTTTAAGCATAACCCACAAAAATTCATTGTCATTGTCTACTAAGTAATAAAAGTATAAAACTTTTCATAACAAGACTGTGTGTTGGATTTATGCGACATGCATGAATAATTGGTTGCTCAATAATTCTTGTCTTGCATTGCTGACCATGTGTAACCTTCCCAGTGCAATGGGCATTTCTATGGAAGCTCTAAGAATTGATTCAGTGGGAAAACAGTGGGAGCTGTACTTGCAAGCCTCTGCCCTTGTCTTTACCTTTGTGTATCCTTTTTCTCTGCCATTTTTCACACTTTTTGTGCCACCCTTTTTGTTTCATCACACTGTATTCCTTTTAATTGCTCTCCTTCCTCTACACTCTTCCGTATTACTCTTCCTCAATTGAACTCGCCCTCCATTACTCTCGCTTTTTCTCGGCCATTTTTCACACTTTTTGTGCCACCCTTTTTGTTTCATCATCTGTATTCCCTATGCTCACTTTTCTCTCTCCTCTCTCATCTCTCCATATCACTCCCGCTGCATTGCACTCGTCCTCCCTCCATTGCTCTCTCTCTTTTATTCTCTTTACTTTATACTTCACATCTACTATCTGGTCATGTTTGTCAATGTGCATACGTGCACGTTCACAAATTGTGATGTGAAGCCGGGGTCCCAAATGAAGAGTGTCATAAAGACAATCCAATACATATTCTATGGATGGAAATTTTCAGGATAATCTTTTTTTTACCAATTCACCAGGAAGCTTGTGCCAAACTTTGACATCATTGGAAATAATTTATGGAGGCCATAGGCCACAAATTTAGAAATGAGCGAAATTATGCTTTAGTACACCAAAGCGTGAATAAAAACAATTGCACAAATATAGATATTTGACATAATGACATGTGTGAATGTAGTTGGTGTAAGTGCATTGGCTGCAGTAAAATGTCAACTAAAAGATGCAATGCAGGCAAACTCCATGTCAGGCATGGGAGCCAGTGCAATAAGTGAAAATCCAGGCATGCCTAAGTCTTGTCAAACTACATCAACGTGGTTCTCCGAAACCTCACAATGGCCTTGAGACACGCCTGAATTCACCTCGGAGCCACTGACTTTATTGTGGTTGTTATCTGTCCAGATGAGGGGCTGCATTGCTGCCGTAAATCGGACAGGGATAAAATTCATTGCGGAAGTGTCACAGGGGTCCTTTGACAAATTTGGACAGCACATGTTTAAGAACTTAAGCATGTTTACTTGGGATTCCTTGTATAGGATTTTTGCAGATTTTAGGATTTATTGCCAAATTTTCCATAATTATTTCAGCCCTATTTTCCCTATTTTAACCTAATTCATGCTGTTTTACAAGATTTGGTCATTGCTTTCAGGATTTCCCCAAAACCCAATCACATCTTTGGAGTCGGATCCTTTCATAACAATTTTGAATCTCAAAATGACGTCTTGATCGGAGTAACTCATCTAATATGTGGTTTACATGAATTTTTAATTTTATCTGGAATACAACATGTGCGAAGTGTAGTAAGAATATATAGTGAACAATAAAGAAGTATAAAGGTATGTAGTCCTCATACTCAATAAAAGCTTTGAGGACATGCCATTAAGACAGCATTGCATACACAGCTGTCGGCATTTAGGAAATACGGTGGCCAGCTCCTTTCTCCACCACTGTACTTTCACCAGTCTAAATAGGCCGCTACTCCGTTTACAGCTGTTGTGAACTGAGATGCATGCCTGGATTAACTCGCGACCTTTGGGTAAGGAGGCGAGCGTTCTACCACTATGCTATCCTGCTACCTCATATAGTGTACTTAAAACAAAATTTATTCAGTAATCAGTATAATTTACAAGTGCTACCACCTAGCCACCTTCTTGGTCACAGACAAAAGTTTTAGTAAATAAAATACTAAGTTCTTTTTCAAATTTTTCCCCATTCTTCCTCGCATCAGGTGATCAAGACCAAAAGAACAGCTTAAATAATCGTTTCCTGCCCTACGATGAGATTTGAGCACGGAGGCTATCCTGTCAATCGATGATGACGCTCAATCTCAACAGGATGAAATCCTGTTTGGTTTCAGGTAGGTGTGTTTCAGTTGGCTGAAGTCAAACCTATTACTGTCATCAATATTGTAAGTAATATTTCAACTGCCCCACCCACGGTGTGCATCTTAAAGGTTCACGGCACTCAAGCCATCCCTCTGAAAGTGACTGGTTACGTCCACCTGTCGTCTTTAAGTTCATCAT
>JAMKCH010042625.1:0-83923 GCA_023653785.1 Ophioderma brevispina | reverse complement strand
ACACTCCATAGAAAGGAACGTTTTAACCAATTTGGCACTCGCCAGTGGTGCAAAGTAGATAACTCTTTGAAACTGGCAATTACATTACAATGCTATGCGTTCCCGACAATAAGTGAAAATACCATCGTAATGCAAATGTCACGTGTTTGTGCCATGTGACTAAGTATAGACATAATGAGTCACGCAGCCCCCCTAGGACCGTGTAAAGAAAATGAGTGTCCCCCATGAGAGAGGTCAGCTACCATAGCAACATTGTACGGAATAAACCGTGACAGGTAATACGAGGCTTATTTGGGTACAGTGATGAACCAAACGAAGCATACAGCACTCAATGGCGAACACAATAGACTGATGGGTGTTTGACACTACAGTCACAGGACCACGGTAGTAGTTTAGACAAAGAGGTCTATTATAGATAGAGGCAAAACGTACGTAATCTTTAGACATACACCGTCTCGCATGTATTGCCGACAACAAAGAAAACATAGAGTACCGACGATAGAAGCAATGGCTGCCTCAACTTCTTCCACATACTGTGGGTGCCGCTTTACACTAATCGGTAGTGATACAATTAATGTATGTGTTAGAGGTGGCCAGGTATAATAATCAGTGACCTGGATCATTGTGCTCAGATACTCTTTGTTCTCATATGCAATGCGCGCTTCGGTGAAAAAGATGTATTCATTGAGGCGGGTTTATTTAAATCAAGACGGACTGATGTGTCATTCATTCGTTGTGTGGCATGGGTAGGACAGAATTTAACCACCCAATAGCACCAATCCAAACAACTGATATTTTGGCGGATTGTTTGTAGCGACAATGACATTATGTTGTATTACAAGCACCCAAACTATAATTAATCCGTGCAAAATTCAAATGTCAGGCCCAGCACGGAACGACTGCGTTTTGAAATGGGTTTCAACCCTTGGTTTATGACACCGGCACTCCAGGGGTTGGCAAGCTGAAACGTCTCACATTTTTAGTTTATAGCATTATCTTTTAACCAAGCGCACTCAAAAACCAGAGACAGAGCAGAGACTTGGGGACAGTATCCCATCGAACGGGAAGTATATAACGTTTATACTTTGTTATCAAATGTAGGTATTTTCTGACTGTCAGACATTCATTTGAAACAAAAAGTGTATTTATAATATGTGGAATCATAGAATTCCACTCCGGTGTGTGTTTTCTTGGGTTAAAGCCTTGCATCGTCTGCCTTCTTGATGCGAATTGAAGATAAGCATGTGGGTCATTTAATAATGAACTTCATTCAATGATTATTGAGACAGAGTAAAATACATTCTTAAACCTCGTCCGCGTCCCCGACGGGGGTCCCCACCCCCACGGAGATTAATGTCGCTTAAAGCGCAAACGAATATGATCCAAGGCTTTAATGTAATTGTAAGTTCATCCTTTGCGGTCATTTTAGCGAAAAAATGGAGGTACCACCTTTAGGGAGGTCCAGGTTGTCCTGTCAAAGTCGGAAAGGGGGGGGGGGGTTGCCACCTTCCTATACTTACTTATGTTACTTATGATGCTACTGTAAGCAAATACTGATAATATTTGTATTTTTTTCTTATTTTTTAGAGCAATAACATGCGTATGCTTACTTTAGCACTCATCATTGCCAAATAAATACCAATTTTGCTTGCATGAACGGCGAAAACGGTGGAAAAAACCTTGAATTTGGAGATTTGCTTAAAAAGAAAATAAGGCAAAACATTGCCTGAAAAACGCAAATTGTAGCACAATAGCAAGCGTAAACTTCCATACCCATTGTATATTGAGTGTAAGTGTCACGTGCGTAGATGAAGTTGCATGGAAAGAAATTCAAAATTGGTGAAATATGAAATAAAAGATAACAAGCATGTTGTTAATATCATTGGCGTTTGAAGGGTTAAAGTGATTAATTCGACCCCTATATAATTATGCGAGGGATTGAGAAAGACCATGGACCATTACGATATTGTAAGAGCCTGACGAAATCTAGTAAGAAGCAAAATCGGCCAATCAGCGCGCCGTGTGTTAGTGTGTGGTAAAAACGCAAGCTGATTGGTGGATGAAATTGCAGAGATTTATGCAAAGCTTTGGCAGGAAATGTGTGTGTAAAATGGATAAATTAGTATATATTGAAAAATGTAAATCTGAAAATGGCAAATATCAAGAAAAGTAAAAGTCACCTAATAAAACGATGGAATGGAAACATTTTACTTTTTTAACCCTCCCTATAAAGTGAACATGGAAAATTGTAATTTATTGAAGTGAAGTTTGCAAAATATTGATGTTTGAGATGAAATAGCAAAAGATGACAACATTTGTGGAATTGTGTATCTCAAGGAGGAAAATGAGTCAAAAGGAATTGGGTAATGATTAAGATTTTGAGGAGCGACTCGGAGAATATAGAAAAGACATGAGGACTTGGATAAATGTTAATTTGGAGACAGATATAACTAAAAAGATGTGTAATTCCAAAAGAGAGAAACTGACGAAAAGTGGCACTTACACTTACATTATTATTTAGCACAATAACCATCTTCATATGGAATCTTCGCACTCTAATTTGAAATGTTTCCATCTATACATTTAATCAGTTTAATCCTATGCTTTGGTTTACATATAATCAGTGTATTACTCATTTGAAATGTTTCTTATTCATTTGAAAAGTTCCATCTATATACTAGCTTAATAATTATACTAAATGCACTTTAATGAAACAATGTCAGGTACTAAGTAGTCTAAGTGACAACACTGAAGCTGGTTGTTTACAAAACACAAGTTTTGGCTCTTCCCTTTTGGGGAAAAAGTGGATGTGAATTTGAAAATAAGAAAATGGAGGATTTGGGAAAGGCTAGATAAATGAGAAGCTTAAGATATAACCTTACCCGCACCAAAATAATTTGAATGTTCTGATAATAACTTGCTAAATAAAGATTTCCCCACCAAATTACCAGATATATAGTTTGTCAACCTCAGAAATTAATGCAAAGTAAATTTTAGGCGAGAAAACAGCGGCCACTTAATATTGACCATCATTTTCACTTTTAATATATCACTTGCATTGTCAACACATTTTGCTGGCATCGCCACCAACCACGTATAAAAAAACTAACGAATCTCCCTAAACACTCAATTATATAACATCTCCCGAACACTCATGTTTATAACAAATTGTAAACATATGGATACATATATCCAGATAGGATGTCTGCAATTAGGATTCTGCCAACTTCCCTTTTCTACCTCTTTGATCTTTTGTTTGTGAGAGCTTTTACTGCTATTACAGAAAAATACTTTGTTTCAATTTGATCCGGAGTATACCCATTTATTTTTTCATATTGATGAACTAAGTGGCGTAACCATATATTTATGTGGGGGGTGGGGGTCACACAACACATTTGGCAAAGACAAACACGTATTTTGTTAAGATATATATTATATATATATTCTATATATTATATTATCTCTATATAACGTAAAGATGTGATAACCACTTAACTATAATAAATTGCATTTTTTGTAGATAATAAAAGAAAATTAGGATGCGTGGACGTAGCTAATGTAGTAAAAATGTTTTTATTGTCAGGCTTTCGAGATTCCTCTCGTCTTCATGGATCACATCATACTAAAACTTGACATATAAATGGTGGCCATCCTTTACTATTGTCAAGTTTAAGTTCAGGATGTTGATCCTGAAGAAGAGAGTAATCTCGAAAGCTTGACAATAACATTTACTACATTAGCTACGTCCACACATCCTAATTTCTTCCTATTATATATAATTATATATATAATATAGATATGATATAATATAGTATATACTTAATATATATATATATATATATATATCCGTCTGAAGATCGTACCCCCCACTTGATCGTAATGAGGTATACCGTGAAACTCAGAGTAATGGCTGCCTTTCCAGAGGTCTATACTGTGTAATTTATTTTACGCTCTCCTGTAATGGATTGAGCACTCCTCACTTCCAAAGCTAGTCCACCTGTAAATAATACTGTTGACTATGATAGTTTTATTTATAGATAGATATAAATATATATATATAAATATATATATTAAATATTATTATATTATATGTAATTTTTGTTTCATAATAGTAATCTCATGTGGATTAGGCACTCAGTACATTTAAAACCAGCCGCATTGCGTTCCAATAATGCAATCACCTACAAAGCGCAAACGTGTAAAAACAGTGAACTTACGGACAAGGGCTTCTCTCATGCAGCTCTTGAGCTATGGAACACTACCATCAACATCATCAGAATCTAAGACTCTGATTGAATTCAAGGGTTCCTTCAAAACAAACATCTGTTCAGTAGTCTTTTTGGGTTTTCATTCATAGTGGCATGTTGGTTTTTGTATTTTTATTATTTGAGTTTAAGATAGTTTTCTGTTCAGCGCATGTTATTTATATCAGTATATATATCTCTATTCTATCTCTCATCTATATCAATCTAAAATATATCTATATATATAATATAGAGCAATAAAATAGAGGGGGCGCCCCCTCTAAATCCGCCCCCTGTCTAAGAGAACCGGTACGTCCCACCTCAAATGAGGTGTTTTTTTCTGGTGACCTCCCTAAGTTTACCTAAAAACTGATAGAAATAGCGAGATCTGGTTGCAAATCATGGATGCTATCAAAATTCAATTATAACCTCTGTAGGATATCAAAAAAAGTTGTCATTTATATGTTGTTTTGATCCGACAAACCAATTTTAAAACCGTATTCTCACGTGGAACACCTGACTGAAAAAGTCTTTGTTTGGGGGGGGAGTTGACCTCCAGGTCCACTGCATTGCTTCTTCACGGTCCAGTAGCTCGCAACTTTTGGGGAATACCTACCCTAATTTCATCATGATTGATTGGGTGGGGAGATATGATGATCTTCAAGCATAAGGTTAGCTTTAAGGTCTGTAATGTCCATTGAGGAGAAATGACGTTTTCATCTCGCCATTTTGTACAGGAACGATGGGACCAGTATTTAAGTGTGAAACCTATACTTTATTATATTTCGAAGTGGGCTACTATCGGCATGTGTTGTAAGTTTTACATACTCTGGTGACCAAAGTCGGGGGTAGTCGCATGCCGAAAAAGGCCAAAAGTTTAACGCCATGTCGGATATAATCCTTGAACAAACAAATCAGAGTCGGTAAAACAACCAAGACTGACGGGCTCGTCATCAGTGATCAGTCCGGGGCCCACCAAGACTCGTTTCTGAATATAAAAACACAGCTTTCTATCCCAGGCAAATGAGGTCCTGCGATGAATGATCGTAAATGCTGGATAACAAAGTGACGTATTCTAATTATTAAAGTATCGTTTTTGTTTTTGTTCTTTCTTTTACTTGTTTCAGAAAACAATTTGTTTTCGAAATGTTTCAAGTCCCCGATTCGCTACTATTGGTTATTACAATAAGGAACTTCAAAGATAAACAGGCTGGCATTGGGGTCGATGATACATAGGTACCGCACTTTTAGAGACAAACTAAAGGTTCCATGGTAGTTTAATATTGACCTCATTGAAAAGTATGAAGTTAACGCGAGTAGAAGCCATTTTAGACGCTATATAGCAATGGTTAATTTAAAACCCAAAACACATTTTAGTGACCCATACATACAACACACACAGCACACATATCCACCGCCCCCCCCCCCCACACACACACACACAACAACAGATTGCTAATTGGTCACCTGGCGGCCCACAGAAATGGTAATTACGTGCGGTTCAAAGCAGTGAAAGATATATTTCCAACCACATTGCGAACCATGAGTAGATAAAATTCATGCGATGTGAGATTATTTTTTCCTTTTAGAAGGTAAGAAGATTGAAATTGAGGAAGGTTGGTGGTTTCAAAATCGTATTTGACATTTAATAATCCCAGATTTATTAATTGCTTGTTAATTTCAATCCTGTACAGTGGGTAAAAATTTGTGTCTAATCCTCTAATCCTTTGCATTTAACGGCCTTTTTACAGTAAGTCTCTCTTTTACTACCGACTTAGGCTATAGCCCTGAATTACTAGTACGGTCAAATATGTTTTTCAACAGCACAAGATAAAAGACGGCTTTGTTTGCGGACTTCTCATATATAAGTTTTACTCACCAAGAGTGTCACAAATTACATACGGTCTAATGTATAATATACATCTACACACAACTGGAAAAAATGTTTTGGCAACTATCCACTTAGACATCCAATTAGCAAAAAAAAAATAAAAAAGCAAAATGGGTTGAAAAGGCTGGAAATCGCATTTCTCGCCATAAGGAACCTAAAAAGAGCTCAACAATGTCATCAAGCAAATACACACAAGCTCAAAATATTATATTGTCATTCTGGCTAAAAAAAACGGCCTTGACCACTAGCGACCCCTAGGGTAAAGATACTCAATAACATGTTTTTGCAAAAACGTTTTTAAATGGACACTCATGGTATGTTAAAACCTATCATTGATTTTGCTAATCCGAAAAATCGAAAAAATCCAAAAATCAGATTTTTGCATGTAATGTAACCAGTATCAAGGATCCTAACATACCCTATAATGATAAGACCAGAAGCAACCTAATAAGGACAGAATCGGATTTTTTAGTCATTACTGTCCGTTCGGACACCTTACTACAACATGTACTTGAATGGAATCGTAATCCTTGAACACTGCGTTTTCCTTCCTTTTCCTTCCCCCTTGTCAATCTTCAGTTGGAACGGTTACTTATGAGATCTAAACAAGACTTATCCTTCCCTTTGAACGATTCTAGCAAATTCAAATATTTTTCAATCACTGATAGTGTCTTTAAGATAAGTTTCACAACCATGATGCAACATACCATTTAACCTAAAAACATTTTCCAGTCGATTCAAAAGGATGTAGGTATTTGGATTGCCGCACTTGCATTTGTTCCCGGGCAGAACGTTGTAATTTGTTCCACCGCCTCATCAAATGATTTCCTAATCGCTGCCATCACTGAATTGACCGTGTATTTTCTAGAACCTAAACCCTTCATGTTGGTCCATATCAGCTCTTCAGGGTTCAAGTCACGGTGGTAGGGAGGCAAACGTTACAATTCGGCTGGTGACTAAATGAGCGGGTTCTTGCTATTTACCACTTGCATATAGATCAACCACTGGCTGATGCAAAAAACAAGTGGCACCTCAATCAAGATAAAAGTGAACTTGTCATTGACAGCACCTTGTATTTGCAGATTTAATTTTTTTTTTCTGATAATACATAACATTATTCAACTTATTATTGATAAGTCCATAATTAGACTATGGGGCATGTCATTCTATGCTGTGTTTTGTTGTCCCCTCAAGGGGGCTAGGGGGAAACCAACTAAAAATCATAATAAATATTACAATCATATAAACCGTTGTTCCCGACAAATAAAACTGGCACATTTTCATAAAATGATAAAATGTCACTTCATTTATTTTACCCCACTATCAGGACCAATAGGTACACTATAGTAGATTTCAAATTATGTGTGAGACTCACACATAAATCCAAAGGCGGTGCCGTTCAGGCGGCCATGTGGAGACTAGGCCTTTGTGCCATCACACCAAAACATATTGTGTCCAGTGGAACAAAGTTACTTAAGAATCGGCTTACTGCAAACCGATGCATTCAGTTCTACAAAAGTCGTGTCCACACGGTCGGACTTAAGGTGGATGCTGCACGATCGAATTCATCCTGGAATTTTCTTTAAAATTTAATATATGGTATTTTCATTGGTGCTGATTCAAAATCTAAAATAAAAATATGGGGTTACCGGCTTCGTTTTTGAGATATTTACGTTATAAAAACGTATTTTTTGGCAAAATGTGCACACAGTTTTAAGGGAAATGTGATAAAATGGTGTAAAATCAATCACAGCAAGAAAACGCTTCCGGGAATTTTTCTCATTTTTAATTATGTAAGGGTCCGAACCATATACGTCCCAAAAATAAAATAAAAATTGGGGGTCACGGACTTACTTTTTTCGTTATTCCCCCAAATGTGGCAAAAAAAAACCCCGCAAATGCGTAATTTGACTTCGCGCTTCACGCATCATCGAGAGTTCCGCAAGCGTATCGGCATGATCGGTAGCGAGAGGAGCGTATCCAGAATGCATATATCGCTGGTTCCTCCGTGCTTGGTTGAGAGATGCGATGGAAGAATAGCGCAAGGCACCTTTTGTTTTTAAATTTCGCGCACATGAAATTACGCAATACAATTTTATTACGCAATATTTTCTGCGTTGCGTACTCGCAGAAAACTTCGCCTCGTGTTGCGAAAAAAAGACTGATTGTGTTGCTAGGGCTCCAATTCTACTAGGAGAGTCCTTCGCGTACTGACCGATAGACGGCTGTGCACACGATCGTGCAGCATCCACCTAAGTCACTTAATACCGGTACTAACTCTGGTCGGTTTTAGTATCGGACTTAAATTTGGTAGTGTGGACGCGCATCTAACGGTATTAGCGCTTAGATCCGACATAACTTTAAGTCCGATTAGCTTATTACCGGTACTAGCTGATCGTAAGTGGTCCATGGGAACTGGCATCGGAGTTAAATGATTAAAATTGAAAGAAACATGTGAAAACATCGTTACATATCGAAATCTGTTTTATTCATGCACAGGAACTTAAACACCGTTGAAAAAACTCTCACAATGACCATTAAATATAGGTTTTCCCAGTTAATTTAAAACATTTTTCGTTATATTTCATATCGTCATGTGAGTGCAACAAAGTCGTATCTGCATTTTCATGATTTTACAGGAGAAGCATTTTTGTGTTTCATTCTTTTTTGACTTTTCAAATGAAAATAATTCTTACACACGATAAAAATGTATTTTTTAAAAATATCTTATAAATATTTCATTTCCCACTTAAGTCGACTAATTAAGAAGCAATTGGCTAATTAAAATGGCGTATCTACACACGATTTCCCGTGTCGTGCAACAAAGTCGTATCTACCAGTTACGACTTTGTTGCACGACACGGTAAATTCAATTTTGAGTGCAACAAAGTCGTATCTACACCTAATTAGGTCTAATTAGCCTAATAACTCTGTAATAAATTGAGCCTTATACTTGAAATATATGTTAAATTATGCGTATTCATTTACTTTTGTAAATTAATTAAGTAATGAGCGTAATATTGAGTGGGAAAAGGTCGTAACTACATTTTTTGATATGTTTTTAAGGTTTTTTTGTGCCGAAATTAGCATAAATTAGCATAAATGAGGTAAAAAATGAAATTTCTCTTTTCACGAAATATTTTGGGAGATTTTTTACTTATACACCTTTTTAAAAACCATCGCTTTACAAGAAATAAAATGTCGTATCTACATAGTAGTTTTCCCGTGTCGTGCAACAAAGTCGTATCTATTAGTTACGACTTTATTGCATGACACGGAAAATTAAATTTTGAGTGCAACAAATTTCTACACATAAATAGGCCTATTTAGCATAATAACTCTGCAATAAATTGAGACTGTCACCTGAAATGTATATCAAATTAAGCGTAATGAACTACTTTTTCTTATTATCACTGAAAAAAAAAATTGGTGTCAGAGCGACACCTTCTTGGAGTCTACTGTAAATTACACTTACAAAGGCGTTATTTTGACTCCAAAATTGGTGTAATAGTCAATGATATGGTTTGCACATTAATTTACGGTGACACTGGTAAGTGTCCGACGGTGATCATTTCATGATTTACACCGAAACTGGTGTCAGATTAATTGAAATGACTCCAAGGGTGTCAATAGTTGGCGGGAAAGCTTACGATTTTTAGAGGTGTCGAAGCATCATGACACCAATTGGTGTAATTCTGACACCAAATTGAGCGTAAATCGACGTATCGACGCATGCGCCTTGGCAAACAAAATTTTCTCTTCGCCATTTTGTAAGCATGTTACGACCAGCTAACTACCGATCTGCTACATTTCCATACGTTTTTGATAATTATGGTGAAAATAGCATAAATGTAAGCCGTGTTCATGTTGTTTAATACTGTACCGACTAACTGATGAAATACAATTTCATAGTCAGAAACTAGCTTTCTGTTAGCTTGTTGTGTGAAGCATGCATGCAGCATTGCATGATTGAGCATGCCATCAGCACAGTACAAATGTGGCAGGTGATGAGTATTTTAAGATTGTACTCGTGCATTTGTCGCATGAGAAATTAAGTCTAAGTGCAAGATTATGATTATCAAATGTATTTCCACCAATTTGGCATCCAGTATGGATTAGGCAATATTTGCTGTATGATTGTTTCATGCAATTGTGTTTGCCATAGAATGGCAAAATAAATTTGATAACAGAATTCCTGTCTATCTTCTTTCTTTTCAGAGTTGTTTCTTACCAAACTGAAAGGGACAAATAAGATAGTTGTCACCATGCATGGATGTTTCAGCATACTTTACAAGATGTTATTTCACAAACATCCAAATAGCTCCAATGTGACTGCAGATCCACTGCATGTTTTTGCTGCAGTTTGATAGAATTGGTGAATTTAATGATTATTTGGATTATACAATGTCCACGCAAATAATGCTAATTTTCACGTTTGATGGAAATTGGGGCATCAGCATAAAAAGCTCAAACCTGTGCTAGAGGTGACAAATACTAATTTTTCCCTTTTACCAAAATACACCCCAATTAGGGTGTAAATATATCTCAATATGACACTTGCGAGTGTAAATTTTACACCTCATTTGGGGTGTAATGACATTTTTCGAAAATGGGTCCTCAGGTAATTAACCACCCTAGGTGTCAAAATGAATATGACACCCAAAGGCATCGTGTTTTACACCCATAGTGGTGTCAATTTGACACCTTTAGGTGGCCAACTGAGGACCCATTTTTTTACACTTGTTTTAGTGTCAAAATGACACCAAATATTTTTTCAGTGTAAATAACTCAATTTCGCCAAAAATGTCAGTTACGACTTTGTTGCACTCACATGACGATATCTCGCATCTCGTTAAGTTGTTTTTCGTCCCAAGAAAACGGAAACGTGCGTTTAAAACAATTTCGTCTTTGTCAATTATATTACACACTTGATCAATAAAATTAACTTTATTTTCATACATTTTCGTCAAGATCAATTTAATTTCGTCGTCTCCATGGCCCATCATCTGAAAGTAATTTCGTCTTTGGTGATTTAATTTCACATTCAGCTCAGTATATTTCGTCTCGTGTGGTGTATGCATAGGCCATGAGAGTTAGGCCTATAACATCAGCAAAATCTACCTATCTATCTTTCACCTTATTATTCTTTCCTCCTCCATTTTTCTTCCTTCTTTCATCTCCTTTTCTTTTATTCATCTCATTTTTCTTTCTTTACTTTTTATATCATTTTTTAATTTTTTTTTAATTTTTGATTTCTTAATTTTGTTCTTTATTCTTTGTGCTCAATATATAAACAAAGGAAAAGACAGAAAAATTATAACAGATTTTGCTGATGTTACAGGACTACATGTAGCTTTTAGTCATTGCTTAAACTTAACAGCACACGAGACGAAATGTACTGAGCTAAAAGTGAAATTATATGACCAAAGACGAAATTGCTTTGTACATTCAGATGATGGGCAATGGACACGACGAAATTAAGTTGATCTTGACGAAAATGTGTGAAAATATAGTTAATTTTATTGATCAAGTGTTTAATATAATTGACCAAAGACGAAATTGTTTTAACACCTCTAATGCACATAAAGGCAGCATTTTATAAGACCTGCCACATGTATTGATCGAGAATCTCGATCACTTGGCACAGTAATGTTAAACAAACGCATGCACGTTTCCGTTTTCTTGGGACGAAAACAACTTTACGAGATATGAAATATAATGAAAAATGTTTTAAACTGACTGGGAAAACCTATAGTAATTAATGGCAAAATCAATTCATTTTGGTGAAAATGATACTTTCTGTGACAACCAATACAAAAGTAATGCAATGTCCGTCCGTGATGAAAAAGTGTCCGTCTGTCATGATTTTCAATTTCAATTTTGGTGAACATACATTTAATTGATTTAAGTTTAAACTTTCATTCACACGTAGTTCAAATAAATATAAAGTGAGATAGCTCAGCGTGTTTTTTTCTAATTTCTGACCTGCTAAGGAATAAAACCACTTTGTACATTCTTATGCCATCACGTGTGGACAATTTTGCATCAAAATGCTAACAACCGTGTGACAGATCTATTTCTGTAGAAATATTTCTAATAGTTTTTGGGTTTCCATAGAATAATATTCAAGCTATAATATTAAACAAAACCTTAGAAAGTTTGAAAGTAAAAAAAAAACTAAGACCAAATTAATTATAGTGAAAAAAGTCCGTCTGAGATGTTGTTTTTTAACACCTCTGTTACAAAATGGCCTGATCCAAAGATCTCCACCCCTTTTACCTTTTTTAAACCATGGTCTAAGTAACTTGAGATATTAGGGATGATCATTAAAGTGATTTCAACACAAAAATCTGAAAATTAAATCTTCAACTTGATGCTAACCCTAAACCGATCAGGCTTGACCTTGCTCGAAGAGAACGAGGTGAGAAGAAGCCTGTTTTGGCTGTACATTCGAAACATGCAGAATGCTGAGCTGGCTTTCCATCAGGGGTGTAAACGGGTAACTAGATCTATAGTCAAGTGTGAGCAAGGACCTGTAGATTTCTCCCTTGCAGTTGACGGGCAAAGATTAATTTTCCCCCGAATCAGTGGCGTGTCCAGGATTTTGGAAACGATAATGTAGGATTTGGGAAACGTTTAATGTACTCGCTTCGCTTGCCAGCTGACTTATTTCTTTGAGTCACAAAATGAGATGGTGTCAGCCTCTGTCTGCTGTAAATCATAACATAAAAACACCGGCTTCTCCCTGGCTCTCCTCTTCTCTTTACCCCCGGGCTTTACCCTTTCCTCCCTTTTCCTTGCCCCCTTTTTCTCCCTTGCCTTCAAATTTCTCCCTCTCTCCCCCAATTTTTTTTCCAAGGGTGGCCAGAGTCGCCCACGTTCGCCCATCCCCCGTCCTAAACGCCACTGCTTCCCGTGCTTTACTTCAGAAAGACGAAAATTCACCGTTTAGTTCCGATAAACGCGTCCCCACGTACTTTACTAGTAACCACGGTGTGAAAAGCAGATAAAAAGCGTGAAACTCATGTTGCGTGAAGAGTCCAACTGAATCGATTGCCCAGGGGGGGTAGGACACGATCTGCTCGATTTGGGCCTTGGGGATTTCCAAACGGTAATTTTGGGGAACTGCGACGTGCATTTACTATGCGCAGAGTCTCGGTCCCAAGTGACTTGAAAAAATCTCTCTTAACCTTTGTTCCAAAGATCTTAGTAATATCATGATAAATTAAGAAAAATATTGGACTTCAAAATCCGTCGGGTTAGTGGATTAACGCCGCTGCAAAATAGTGGTAATTTCCAATAAACGTTCATTTAAGATTTAAATCTTCGTGACCAGGCCTAGTCTTTAGTCAAGGCTGTGTGTAAACCGTTCGAAATGCGTCAGAGCGCCCTCCTACCATTAAGTCTTTGAAACAGCCTAGCACCCGGGATTGACTTCGTTTTGAATTTGCTGTTGCTGTTAGGTTGGCATGTCCTAAACCCCCCCCCTGGATTGCCTATTGTTCACCATTGTTTCCCGGACTATGAAGTACGCCGGACGATAATTAATCACACACAACCCGGTCATAACTTTATGACCGGACTTAACCTTGCTCTTTTTCGGCATTACATCGTCGGATTTAAGCCCTAGTTAGGTCCGATAGACCCCGACGCGCGTCCACACGCAAAGTTATATCCGACCTAAAACCGAGCAATTTAGGTCCGGTACTAAGTGACTTATGTCCAACCGCATGTGGAGACGATATACAATAAGGGTACAATAACGTAGGAGATCAGCTGATTTGTCTTTTAATTCCACCGGACATAACCGGTATAACTACACGTGTGGACACGACTAATGGTCTGTTAATGATAGGACTTGCTAAATCCGCTTTGTGCTAATCTCTTCTACAAGGTTGGCCCACTTTTTTGGCAACATATAAACTTAGTTGTGTTATGGGGGTGCATGCCATTGATAAGAATTCATTATTCTCCATACAGTCTGGCCGAGAGGGGGTTCAAAGGGGTATTAACCCCAGGCTGGGGTCCTACAGGTCCCAGAGTCTTATGGGGCACAGGTCCTACTCTTTTAAAATGAAAGAGTGAGAAATCACTCTGAATTTCGGAGTATTTTAAATTAACTCTATCGAGTGGCTTTTAGCTCTAAAGAGCGAGAAAGTGCAGCCGACACCTTAACTCGGGGTAACCTAGCTCACTCTGGTTTACCGCGTGGCCTCAAAATGCCACTCCTTCTTCGGAGTGAAGCTCCTCTGAACTCTTATCGAGCGGCTTTTTAGCTCTGAAAGAGTGAAAATACGCTTTTCTGAGTGAACTAAGTATCCAATCATAACCAGCCGCAATCGCGTGATTATTTTTTCGAACAACAATGTGGCGGACGAGTAAGGCGAGACCGTCAGCAATGGTTGCCCAAAGTTGAAATTAGTGAAGAATCATAGAGATCTTTTACGGGTGATATATTGTAGGCCTATGTGTCGGTCACACTTCATAGCATTTTTACAGACAAAGTGTGGTGAAGCATTAAATGTATTTACTGTAATATCACTCATAAATACCGGTGTCTGTCGCCCTGCTAGGCCAGGCCTGCGATGTAACGAACGCACAATCTGCATGTCCGGGCATGCAGCCATGATCAATGCACGTCATGCATTCACAATCGTGCATGTCACACCACACTTAATCATGCAATGATTGCGCCACAATATTCAGGGTTGGTAACGTACTGACGGACCCCACTTTGCCTGACACGACTCGAATTCAGCAGCCTTAGTACGGAATAAAGTGCATGTGATACTGTGCTTTATTCTGTAAAGGCTGCTAAATTCTGAGTCGTGTTGGGCAAAGTGGGGTCAGTAAATGTACCAACCCATTCATTCATGTCATTTTGTCACGATGCTATGAATTATGACCTACACATACAATATACTCACCAAACTAACAAACAAAATTCACAAAGAATCACAACTCCAAAAGAGTGAATTGGCTAGTTCACGCTTTCCCCCACAGCTCTAAAAGAGTGACTATACACTCTAAAAAGGAGTGATCACTTCACTCTTTGCTTAGAGTTATTTTTTTCACTCTTTATTTAGAGTGGATCTCACTCAAATCTAAAAGATGCGTCGCTCAGCTGGCTCTTTTTGGAGTGAGATTTCACTTTTTAGAGTGGTTTTTCAAGCTTTTTCACTCTTTCGTTTTAAGAGAGTAGGGGCCAGTAAAAAAAAAAAAGTTCAGCCCTTGCGGTTGTGAAAAAAGTCAGAGAGGGAGAAAAAGTGAGCCCTGACTGTGATAAAGAATGATATTTTGTAGTGTCAAAGGTAAGTTATGTTCAAATAACAACATTTTTGAAATATTTGCTGTTGTTTTCATCCTGATACTTCAAATGAAACATCCAAGCTATATCTTAGATGTGAAACGATGCATTTTATGTCAACGTTTATTTACTAGCTACATTACTATACATTGTATGAGTACCATAACCTTTTCTACATGTGGCCATTAAAATATTTCCTCTTACCTCTCACGGTGAATGGACAGACCTAAAACTTTTAATGAGGTCTCACTTATTTTGAAATCTACTATAGACAATGGTGGCTCCAGGATTTGAAATTACCAGGGGGCTGAAAGGCTGTAACTGGTCCAAAATAGCTCAAAATGGGCTGATTTTGCAAGAATTTGCAGAATTACCGGGAGGCGCGCGCCCCCTCCGCCCCCTCCCTGGATCCGCGCCTGATAGACTTCAGCGAACAATGGAGATAGAAAAAAGATATTCAATTACCTGGCCTGTATGCGGTGGAGAAAACACTTCAGATTCCTTTTCATCTGGGAGCGTAGGACTATTATTATATTGTCTCGTGGTTAAAAGATTCAGGTGTTACCACCTCTTCGATTTAGACGAAGTATTTTTGTTAATGACGTAAGCACAAAAATACTTATCCTCATTCACAAATAAATAAATATTGAGCTTCTATAGTGTGTGTTCAATTAACTTTGACCATATTTTTCATCATTTATTCGAAAAGGAAGAAAGACGAACAAACATCATGACAGAATGTTGCTGGGCAAGCTTTGACCTAACAACTTAGTGCAGAATTAAAATCCGTAACTTATTGCTTAACTACAATTCTATTCAATTTACCACGTTTTCAGAAGTAAATTTAGTGTTAACGACCTATATTATAATGTAAACTGGTTAGTTATTGCAATTGTGAAAGAGGACGGATATTTTGTTACTCAACCCGAATCGTGAAGGTGATAACACCTGGGTATAACAATGACTCCGCATACCGGGCCCATTGTAATATCGTTAGCTCATGGTTTGCTGAAGTCTGTCCATATCCATTGGTCACTGATATTGGGAAAAAACAATTGAGGTGACATTTTATTCATTTTAAAGAAAATGTGCCAGTTTTATGCGTGGGAACAAACAGTTATATGATTTTAATAATTTATTATGAATTACACTTGGGTTTCCCCTAGCCCCCCGATGGAGACAACAGAATCAATTTGTTATAGAGTTGGTTATTCGGTCTACGCCCCATAGTCTACATCAGACGCTCGTCGTCTGTTAAAAATCTTGGCGTTACTCTCGATAATACCTAGTTTGAATGTCATCTCATATTAATGCCTTGTGTAAACCCTCTCAGGGTCTGTGGTTTAAACGACTGGTAATGAAGACTAATCTCTCGGAGTCAACCAAATCGGGCAAGTGATTTTTGTTAAATCAGTGGACAAGCTGGTTCGTATGAGGGCGTATGGGCGGCCATTGGGGTCAAAAAATGTGGCAGCGCAGTATTAAAAGGACCGATGCCCAAGGGTGCAGGGAGGGCCCAGCCTGAATTTTTTTAGGATTTTTTTTTAATTTGTTTTGTATATACATTGGATGCATCCTGTTGGTGAGTGCAATTCCAAATAAATAAGTTTGATTTTATGTTAATTGAACCTACTGTGCCCTGAATCCGAGGACAGAGCCGAGACTGTGGGACAGTCTATGCCTTGTGTAAAACTATTCCACATTCGTAATCTATTGTACATTCGTCGTTTTTTTGACGCAAGATGCTTGCCATCACGCCGTCAGAACACTTGTTCTGTGCCGCATGGACTACAACAACTCCCTTATGTACGGTGCTCATGAATGTGACCTTAAACGCCTGCAACGTATGCAGAATAAAGCAGGGCGTCTTGTCTTTGCGTTTGACCGGAATGCAATATTTTTTTTCCGTAGTTACACTAAAGCGTCTATTTCACTTCAACAAAATTCAAACAACTCATTTTCTCAAAATTGAACAGAGAGAGGGTTCGAACCTGCGACAAGCAGAGATTAAGAAGAATTTTTGAACCACTAGGACTAGCGACAGGGGTTTGTTGGCGACTATTGGGATTTTAATAAACCTTCACGAATAAAGGCAGACTAAAGAGTTATTGCAATGATACATGTAACAAGAGAAACAATCAATATGATGTTATTACGTGCATATTTATATGCCTATTAAGATGAGTGCGTAATTGATACATGGCAAGTTTATTTACTACGGAAAAATCGCGGCCGGTGCTAAGAAATTGAGTGTCCCATAAGAGAGTGTCCCTAGCTACCATAGCCACATGTATCACGAACAAACTGTTGACCTTGTAGACGACGCCATTTGCGGACAATGCTGAAACAAAATTGGACGATACAGCACTCAATGGAGAAGCCAATAGACACGAGGGTTGGTAGGGACACTCACACGGGTACATGTATTATATGACACGGGACGCATCTCTCCGACATATGCTCTCCCTTCATTGGCTTATGTTAAGGCACCGAATTTATTTAAATGTTATTTGTTTTAAAATTATTTTCACAATCTTGCTCCATCATATATCAATCTTGTGCATGCTCAGAGTGAAAGCACCACATCAGACTACGATCCTTTTCCGATTCCACAATGGTTAGACGTTTCATATAGAAGTCCTACGGATGCAAATGAGGTATTGTCATTCATTCCGTCAAGCGCTACTGCACAATGTCATACAACGCATGATGAAATAAATTGTATAATACGTCATTTGCATCCATGGGACTTCTATATGAAACGTCTACCCACAATGCTTATCGTGCCGCGTTCCCATAAGGCGGCTGGAGATGCATCATTTCAGGTGGCTCCCAATCAATGTGAGAGAAGCCATCTGCATGTGCCCATTTTCAAACGTATGCTCAAAACTCAATTAAAATTTTCATCTTACTGATGTATTTTATGCTTATTTCGTCTTCATTTTGTAAGGCGCTTTGTTCTTTGTAGAGCAGCATACAAATGCAAATTATTTTTATTATAGAGCTCTTATTGGGATATAACGTGTGACATCGAAATTGATCAGGTTTGTTGAAATTAGGAGAGGATTCCGACAGCAAGAGCGAATCAAACGCGAGCAAAGATTACTGAGGGGAAAAGCTTTTATTTAAATATATCTTATGGCAGCAAAATATTGAATGCAACATTTTTTATAATAAAATCATAGAATACAAAGCCACAACTTGCAAATATCTGCGTAAACTTTATAGCGCCTGTGTGCATGATATAGGCCCAGACGGTAAAACTCCCATATCCAGTTTGGCCTCTTGAGATGTTATTGATTCTGTGGATACAAAATGCTTCCTCTCCCAAACAGTGGACTCAGTCAAAAAAGTTTTGGCAGTCTCACGATCACTTGGATTTACATTAGAAAATAATCTTTTCCCAGAGGTATACAAATTGGAAGGCTGAGCTTTCCACACTCTAGCGAATGCCATCATCAGAGCAATCTAAACACTCATGATGTTGCACCATGCTAAACCACTGAACATGGGAAAGAACACTGAGTGAATTTGTGTGTTGGATGTCTGAGTCGCTTTCTGGTGTTCATTGGTTCTCTTCTTCAATGATCTGACGGTTTCAAAAAAGTACACTTTGTCACATGATCCACAAGGAATAGAATAGATAACTCCAGGTTGCAGTTCCGTGAGAACAGGGTCTTTTTAGGGTGTACGTACTAGGTAAGGTAATGGACAGAGTCCAACTTGTAGGCTTACTCACAAAGGTAGTGGCACAATAATACTTTTTAAAAGAAACATTTTACCATATATTTTTATCTGCCGAAAAATGTTTCTACATGGTACAAGCTGGGCATGGGGCTTACTCACAAGGGTGGTTATACCAAAACCATAATTTGTAAAGAAACAGGCCGGAGGTGACATCACCACTGTTTCCATACAATGAGATATGAAACAAAGATGGATACTGAGATAATAATAATCAGTTTTATATAGCGCTTTATCATTTAGTAGACATGAATACTTGATTCTCATTGGTTAACAGGCCAATTAATATATTTCCATATTGCATGGTAGGAATTTGCTAACCACGTAATATATCCCGTATTACGTGAAGATTGCACTAAGTATTAGACAACCTACTTTACATACATTAAAATCTATGTATGTAATGATCTTGTGCATCTGTGGAAGAGACTGCTCTGCCAGCCCCCTATCAAGAGGATTAAAATAAGGAGATGACACTCGTGGACGAACAGTGGTCCCTGGACCTTGGTTTACAGGGGGCGCTATAACGACTCGGGTTAGATTTTAAGGGGTTTGACACAGCACTAAAAAGCCCAGGCAAAACTTGGGGATAACAATACATAGGCGATAATCTTGTAGACTATTTGGACTTTAAACCTAAAAGTGGTGTTATATGAAAGCTGTGAATTTCTGAATTGCTATAACATAGGATATACGGTGAATTAAGTTATTTTTACAAAAACAAAAGTAGGGAACTACACTTTCCAGGGATTTCAATTGTAGGGACCCGAATGTGTAGACTGCAAGGGCTGTAACAAAATATATAACCTTGATTCATACAATTGGATTAAATAAATCTGAAGAACATAAAAGGAGCTAAATTTTGATGCTAAACATACCAAATTTGACCTTGAAATAACTGAGATAGGTGCATTTGAAAATTGTGAAACATTCAGTGTACCAATCCCTTAAACTAGGATGGCCATAGGTTCGATGGAGGGCGCTATATATATAGCCGAGTCTTACAATGCGAAGTTCGTTACCGTCATGGTTACAAACGGCAAACACGTACCGCTATACTATGATGTTAATTTATACAGGAGGGACCATAAATTTTGTTGGTATGCGCGAACTTTTGTATTTTGCCATAGCCATATTGTGGGGTAAAGGAGCAAAAGACGACAGGCGCTAAGTGTCAACCCCCTGCCCCTATGAGAAGCACAATCCAATATCAATATGGCCCTTTTTGCAACACACTGCTGTGTGTGATTGTGCAATGCAAAACATATTGATACAGTAATTTATTCCTATGTTCTTCATGTATAAATAAATTTGGAAGTTCCCCTGTGTTTTAGTAAAATGGTGGCTACTGCCAAGAAGTCTTTCAAAGAGGTGAGTTAAATGTTTCCTCAGTCTACAATACTCTGCAGAATTCAACTACTGTGCAGTGCCTCTGACATGACAGCCTGGTCTGGGACTGCCTTGTTGGGCATTGGGAAAGCTGGTCTACAAAAATTATGTTGTTTTTTATTTGTACTTTGTAGGCCTCCATAAATACTACAGATAGGTCTAGACTAAGCCAGAGGCATGTGGTCTAGGCCTACTGAACCTGTTTTTAATTTATTTGGAAGGCAACAACTTAGTGCTTAGCCATGACATGAGCCATGATCTACCTCTGGCTGTACTATTCCCGATTTAGATCTACTTTAGGCTTACCACTTCAATATGTTCATGTCTACTAAATGATAAATTTGTTATCCCCTGTTTGTTCTATGCAATACGGAAACTACCAAACATTGGGTGCCGTATCACATTCGGCCCGTACAGCACCCAACCATAGGTATTTTTCCGTATTGCGTGAACAAATAGGGGATAATAGTATCACCGTAAATGGTCTCAAAGCGATGTCGCCTATTATTATTACGCCGCCATCAGGAAATTGTCACAATTCATTCGCTTCATCTATTGGCTGCTGGCAAAGCGCATATCGATATCATCACTAGATTGGAAATTGTAATATTCCCCATAACATGACAGTTCCACAGATTTCGCTTGGGTCGACGAGGCATTAGAGATTAAGTACCTTGCCCAGGGATACAAATACGTTGGCCACGCGGCGGGGCTAGATCTCAAATTTTAACGCTCCAATGATCATGGGTCCTGCACTTTTCCACGGGCCACACATACTCGTGGACATAATATTATTTAGTATGTCCATGATGATATTGAACGGGGATGAGATTTAACTTCAATATCACAGTGATACTCATGTTTTAGTTTATTACAGTGATACTCATGTTTTAGTTAATAAACCATTCTGTTAGAACAGACCCTAAATGGAATAAAAGAATGAAATTTCAACCTGAATGGTGTAATCATGCCGTAAATGGCGTAGTCCTTATCCACACAGGTACCACCTTTTCACTAACACTCCATCACTGCTTCTAAATCAGACCATTTTTGTCAAGGAATACGAGTATCACTTCATATTGGAATGCCTCGTGGGGATTCAAATTACAATAATACTGACCAATGTGCATAATACTCTGTGTAATTGCGTATGGTTTCCAAAATTGGATGGGTACCCAACCTGACGGAAGTGGAAATTGTGCAGTCATACGAATGTCTTTTTGGGATGACCAGGAATGTTCCGGTACTAAGCCTTTTATCTGCAAGAAGAACGTGTAATGGTTGAACAATTGCTTTAAATAGATAAGGATATCACTATAGCCATTTTGTAGCAACACAACTGAGGAGGGTGGAATTTACCACTCCTCCTTTAGGATTTTGAGATAAAGAGGGAAAACAACATTTGCTATAAATTTGATATCACAGAATAGCTTAGGGTTTCTTTTTTCAATTGGTGTTAACAGCACATAAGTACAAACATTCTCACTTTGCCATCATAGGTCAAGGCAAGTATGAAAAACACGCTGGATAAGGTGGAAAATTAATATTTTGCAATTTTACTGGCTCAAAAACAGGGCAATGAAATGCTTTCTGTTATAAAACTAGTTGTTTATCATTTAGAGCCAACAATGGTATGAAATCTTACACTACTACTTTTTGATGCAAATTTCTTCAAAAAATATAAAAAACTTAAAAAAAGCAAAAAATTTCAATTGACAATTACATTAAATCATTTGGCATGTTTTTAGCAAGGTAGGGAAAAGGCACTCCCCCCCCGAAAAAAAATAGAGGGGCCCCTTCGGTAGACGAGGGTTAATATAGGTTTCAGGGTGAAAGAATTTGAAAATATTTGAAATCCTTAAAGGGGATCTGTAATAATTACCTGGTTGGGAGTGGGTGGGGGGGGGGGGGCATATCTGAGAAAAAAGCAGTTTTTTGGGGGAAGTTCAAGGGAACGATTTTCAAACATTTTGCTTGGTACACCTTAATTTTACAATAAAATGTTTAGCCTTTCTACGTGTTTCCAGTTGGTTGATTACATGCAATAATAATTGGATTAACCAATAAAACTTTTTCAACCTCTTGCAAAACCCTACGCATTCCTTATCCTGGTCTGATTTCGCTCAATAAATCATATAGCCTTGTCTGTAACTCAATCTCATGGTAGTTCTCAGGGGGTTAAGTGTTTCACGTGCCATGCATTTAGACCTGTTGCGGGGCTAAGACCGCACCCCATCAGGTTTTTAGAAATCTGATGAGGAGGGTAGCTGGTTACCCTGTTAGAATGAAAAGAACTCTACCTACAAGGGCATCAGCTCTGGGGAGCTTAATGGCTCCATCCACCATGTGCCTTGCATGGTGGGCATGGTTGCCCAAAGCCTAAGGCCCACCGCCCAAAAACTGTGGATTGGCATCAGGAGGGCATCCTTTCAATTATCTTTTGCTCCAACAAATCCTCAACCAGCAGTATTGCGGAGTTGTCGGTGATCCGTCCACCCCCGTTAGCGGGGGACAAAACCGGATTAAATTAAAACTTTAGTTTAACTTAACTATTTACACATTGCGTTTACAAATCTGACAACTACAAGAAAACATCTCAACGAGATGTTAATACATTTTGTGCTTGCACATTTTCCACTATGTGTGGTTGGTATTATGGGTAGGCAGCTTTTTAATGTCCAGCCTT
The DNA here is from genome assembly GCA_023653785.1 of Ophioderma brevispina. NCBI lineage: Eukaryota > Metazoa > Echinodermata > Ophiuroidea > Amphilepidida > Ophiodermatidae > Ophioderma > Ophioderma brevispina. The sequence continues at coordinate 60,662 of JAMKCH010042625.1, read as the reverse complement.
TCCTATGTATTATGATTCATTATGGTTGGTTGGCCAAAGAACTTTTGTCTTGAAACCGTGTATGCATAGATTTTTTGAATACTTGTTTAGGTAACACTGTGTGAGCGGCCCCTTTTGGATTTTTATTTAAATATATTTTAGTGCAGCAATAACATGTTAAAAAAAGAATCTCGAGTTGCACATAACTTTTTACTATATAAAGGTAACCACATACCAGATTTACTGCATAAACACACGCAACTGATTCGGTGATCAATTTAGGATTTGTACCTTTTTTTTTTTTTTCAGAACAAAAACAAGGGCAAACCTTAAATAAAAAGCCTCATTACATTCCTTTTGATTAAAATGAAAGCCACTGTGAATTTTGCTGTGGATACTATGCAACTTTGGAAATGCACAAGGATTTTTATTTAATAGCATTGCTATGGCAACATTATTTTGCCGTTAATGCATGATGAGGCATCAAATGCATCTCACTTTGGCTATTTTTTGCTATTCCGTTTGAAGATTTGAGGCACAAGGTTAAGATGTGGTCCTCCAAAGTGTTTAACACTAAAGATACTGTTAATTGTTCCTTCACCAAATTCACTCAAAATATGGAGGTTAGTTATTTTATTTAGTTAAAAACGTAAGTCTCAGAACATGGAGGGCACCCTCCTTTCAATGCTGAGTATGCACTAAGTCTCATTAGATCATAATACTTCATCAGCAGCGCATCCTCCACCTTCCTCCTCCTCACTTGATTTTTATCTGGATCATTGCACTGCTCTTGGCACTTATCAACATCACATTTGAAACAAGTAGTTCTCTCTGATGAAAAAGAAAAAATAAAGTTGCATATTTTTAGTATTTATGATTACTTATGTCATTCACATTATGAAAGAAATGTATTGAGAGCACCTGTGTCTGATTTTCTGCACTCTTAAGGTGCTTGTCCGATCGTCTTTGGGACGCCCCCCTTATTTACCGGAATAGTATCAATTTTGGTAGTCAGATGAAAGGCCGTAGTTTTTTCATTGTCGTCCTGAAATTCAGCTTCAAATCCATTTCCTTTCTCAAGATATAGATAAAAAACTACCGTTTAGTGGTTTACCATCAATATTATCACAGCTAGTGAATAGGGCGTTGCACTCTGCCATTAATCGCGTCTAGCATAAAACCCGCAAGTGTTGTTTCCCACGTACTTGAATGTTCCGGTGTGTACAGGTGTCAGGCTCTCACATCAAATAGAAAACCCGATAGACAAAAATCGAACAAGCACCTTAATTGTTCAACATTCCTATCTTTTTAATTTTAAACCAAAACTTGGTATTTCCCAAAAAAAACAAAAAAGTGCCCCTTTTTTGAAACCGCCTGAATCCAAACTATTGAGCTGCATGACTCGCTCTTTACGATTAATTGTAAAGGACACTATCAGTGATTGCTACACAGCAACGAAAAAATCTCAAAAATCAGATTTTTGCATGTATGCACCAAGTACAGGTATACTAAAATACCCTGCAAATGATAGCCAGGAGCACATAATAAGGACAGATGGAATTTTAGGTCATTACCTGCCGAACGGAGACACTTACTACAACACGTAATTGATGGAGAATAGTATCTTGAACACTGCCGTTTTCTCCTTTTGATGTCAATTCTACAGCTGGAAAAGGTAACTTATGAGAATTCTACAGACTTATATCCTTACTTTGAAGCTATCCTGCAAATTTCAAAATTTTTCAAATCACTGATAGTGTCTGTAACAAAAAATAAAATTCTGTAGAAAAAGAAGCAGTTTAAGCAGGTTTTCAATATGGACATCAACTTGACCTCTACATGATGTCCAAGTTGTTTGGAAAGCTGTCACAGAAAAGATATTATGGGAAATGTTGAAATTAGACATTCCCACAATATGATGGACATATGACATGGGTCATGTTCCCTTGTGACACTTAACAAATGACCCTGAATGACATGGGTGGTTGTGTAAGTGATATGATATTATATGTCCAAATTTGGTTGTTTTTGTTCAATCCAAAATGCAAATTTGCTTTGGGGATTTGGGACACAAGATAAAAAACTTTAGTGCATTATTCACTATTTTTTCTGAGAGACAAACATTACCTCAGAAATTTATGACCTTGTGTGCTGCCTGCTTGCTCTGTACATTCATCTAAATAATGATGCAAATTTCCTGAAATGAAATGAAATAACAACTTTATCCGTCACAGTTCTATAGAGTTAATCCCTATTATTTTTCTGATAAACCACATAACAAAATGAAGATTAAACATCTTTTTTCAAAAAAATGAGACAGGTCTGTTGGGTGCCCATTGGGTTTAGAAATATATGACATATCAAAACATGTTCCTTGTGTTGCTTATAAGTGCACTATATTCAATCTGAGTGCCATCAGTTGAAAAGATGAATCCTTCACAGGCAGACCCCTCACTTTGGCTGTATGTACTTTATTTACTAACATTTTTACTAGCAGTACACCAGCATTAAACTAGCTTGTACTAGCATTGTACTAGCATAGTGCACTAGCATTGTACAGGGGTTGTGCTAGTATTTAATTGCATTGTACTGTTATAGCAGCATTGTACTAACATTGTACTGGCATTGTACTAGTGTTGTACATATACTAGCATTGTATTAGCATTGAAATAGTATTACAGTAGCATTGCTAATAGAATTGCATTATTAGCATTGTAATAGTATTGCAATAGCATTGTAATAGCATTGTATTAGCATGATAACAGCATCTGAGCTAGCATTGTAAAAAAAAAAAAAAAAAAAAAAAAAAAAAATAAAGCATTTGTTAAAAAGCATCTGATAGCATTGTATAGCCAATTGATTAGCGTTGTAAAAAGAATGCATTATCATGTAATCATTCATTAGCATTGAAACAGCATGCTTAGCTTTGTAATAAACTGCATTAGCATTGGATAGCATTTGATTAGCTTTAATATCATGGCTTAGCATTGTAACAGCCATTTTGCATTAAGCTTGTAACAGCATTGGCATTATTCATTGTACTACATTGCATTAGCCATTGTAATAGATTGGCCATTAGCCATTGGTTAAAGATCTGCATTAGAATTGTAATAGCCACTTGCATTAGCATGTGTAAATAAATTACTTGACTCACAAACCAAAAGATTCTATTCAGTTCATAGTCCAATTTTAATGCACTTTAAAATTCTAGAAAACTAAGCAGAGTTCTCACTGATGTGTTGTAAACAAAATTGATCACTTTTTGTTGTGATTTTTCAAAGCCATAAAAGTACATTTCATCTATTGAGGGTACAACTTTTATGGGACATTGGTGTAACATGGAATTAGCACAAGCATTGTACTAGCACTACACTAGCATCTGAAATTAATATTAGGCACTGCAGTAGTAGCACATGCCAGAAGGAAGCATTGCACTAACACATACTAAGCAGCGTTGTGTTTTGTAATAGCATGTAGCAGCACTTTGTACTAGCATTTTTGTAATAAGTATGTTGTACTAGCATTGCCAGTGGCATAACTGGGGGGGGGGGGGGTGAGGTTTTGCAGAGCCCCACACTCAAGAAAATTTTTCGCCTCCTCCTACCCCCATAATAGATCAATAATAATTGATCAATTATGGTCCCTAGATCTGAACTATCAATATGACACATTAAAAATCACCATCAACACACTGAACATTGTAAAAAGTAAGGAAAGGGATGAATGACTCATTTTTACAGCCAAGTGAGGTCATAATTATGACTATTGTTTCAAATTTGTGGAAATTGCAGGATGATTAAGTCTTTGTTTGGAATTGAGAGATACCAATACAACTGATGAGCATCTTGAGAAAAATAATATTAACAGTATACAATGTTCACCTTTGCAAAGTGTGTTTTCTTAAAAGTGATGCCCCCCCCCCATATGTTCTTCCCCACCCCCACCCCAATTAAAATGTCTGATTGTACCACTGAGCATTGCTCTATCATTACACTAGCACTGCACTAGCATTGCATTAGCACTGCTGTAGCATTTTCTTGGCATTTGAAAAAAATACCTAAAATAGGAAATGTTGTATGTGTTAAAGGTGGGTGACCTGCTCATGGTCAAATTTGGCATACGATTTCTCCCCCAAAATATCTGATTACAAATTTTAAGTTAAATCAGTCCAGCAGTTTGGATAGCAGAAGCAAAAATGCATAAAAAAATGGCCCATAGAACAGTGCACAGCAGCCGACAACATCCCGCTGAGCTATTCTTATGAGTGTCATTGTTCAAATAAGAGTGTCTTCAACAGACATTAGTAGGCGTCTGTGGAAATTTGATATTTGGGTTTAATTATAAGGTTTTAAAACAAAAATATGTGACCGGTTAGAAGTTTTTCTGGTGAACGGCTGTAGGTGGTATAAAGGGGACCATTTTAGACAAAAAAAATCTACACGGTCATCGATTTTTCTGGAAAGGCGAAAAGTAAATGTCCGTGTTTTGAAATGGCAGCAGTGCGTGACCTATGTTGGTGATAATCATGCACAGAGGGAGTTTGCTGGCTGCTGTTGGTACAGTGGTCAGTGGCCGTAGACAAGCTTTTTTTTCAGGGGGGGCACAGGGGGGGCACACATATTTCCATGGGGGCAAGCTGATATAAACATGTGTAGTATAGTATAGGGACTAGATAAATCACTATTTTTCAGGGGGGCAAGAGGGGGGGCAAGATTCCCCACAGGGGGGGCAGGCTGCCCCCCCTTTTGCCCCCCCTTGGCTACCGCCACTGACAGTGTGTGTGTGTTAATTAATGTGATCAACTAACATTTGGCATGTTTTTGTTTAAACAACCACACAAAATGAAACATTTCCCAGGCCGTCGATTTTCAATGTGTTAATGAGAAAATTATGAACATTCTTCTGATGCCAATTTAATCTCAATTTTGATGGCGTAAAGTAGCAAGACGAGGTTGTTGACCAGGGCACCCACCTTTTAAGATTTATACACGTAACTAGAATTACTGTAAAAATAACCATTTCACTAGCATTTGCATGTTTACAAACCCCAAAATGCTCATTAACATACATGACATAAGTGTTGGTCATAAGAGCAGGTCAAATATAAACTATAATTGGTTTCAGCCACCTTGTATATTACCAGGTAGTATATCATATTCTGGGATGCCAGTCGCATATTGCATGTGGGAAGGAAAAAGTGCCAGAATTAGGCTAAAATGATCCAAAAATGGGCTAAAAACAGATAGAAGTGTGGAAATTTTGACTAACAAAGGGAAGGAATCAGTATTTGAAAACGGTTGTCCGGAACCAAAAATACATGCAGCTAGGTGGAGACATAAGTCACCTTGTCAATCAAGACTTCGTGTATTGTATCGCTCTTTTGTCAATAGCCATGGATGTAATGTTGATTTATTTCACAAATCTGAAACTGGATTAAAAGCCTCCTCCCGCTAGCTCATTCCATACTGGTTTAGTGTCAGGTGTATGCTCTGTAAATACAATGGTCTGACTACTCTATGGAATAAATCGACATGGGTAGTTACAAAAATACAGCAAGTAACTTGCGTCATCCCCCTGGCAAGATGGCAGTCTGACACATGACCTCAGATGACCTTTGACCTTGGTCCATTACCTTTGACATCATCCACACATGAAGGAACCCTATTGCACCTTAACCCCAAGTCTGATATAAAATTGGATCGATTAAGCCCAAATTAATTGGTCGAGCTATGAGTTGCAAAAATATTGGGCGAGACGCAGTCGAGCCCAATATTTTAAAACTCATAGCGAGACCAATTAATATTGGGCGTAAATCATCCAATTTTATCATTATCATGTTTTGGATCCGATACTTTCACACACTTGAACTCCTCAAAACATGATAATGGTTTAAATCGGACTTAAGCTTTTCGAAGGAGACGCAAAAAACGAAAACCTAACCAAAACCTAACCAAACTGGAACACACACATACATACATACGGACATTCACACCCTCGCAATATCCCCCTCTGCTTTTCAAGCCAGGGGGATAAAAAGGCAGACACAATACAAGACTATGTCATCCCCTAGCTGCTTGTATTTTTGGTTTTGGACAAACCGCTTGAGTAGAACAACTGCGACAGGAATTTCTTCCATTTAAGGAAACTGGCATCCCTGCATATGTCTTAATAAATGCCCTCCTCTTTTGCCCAGTGTTAAAGAAAAATACCAAAAATTTCAAGCTCGCCGTACATCGCAATTAGACGAATAGTCAGTATAGTGCAAAGAAAAGGGAAGTGCAATTAGAAAACCCAATTTGGACAGACGGACATGTTGCCAATACAGCGCTTTATCCGCCCAATGGGGTTACTTTGACTTGACTCTAAAATGAATTTGGGCAGGTGCCAAAGGGATTTTTGTTCCATAGAAAACCAATGGTTAAGGTAAAAAATTGGGTCTACTTTTTACACTCCGAGCCTTGCCTAACTAAATTTTTGTTGACAACATTGCAGACGGGGGTCTTGGTGAAAATTGAGTTGTCATAAGAGTCTACAAACCTCGTTGAGAGGTGGAGTCTAACAAATCATGCCCATACCATGGATGCAAAAACAAATATTACCAATCACATTTGCAAAATAATTGGTGGCCAGAGTTGCCCAAACACCTGAAACTGGTAATTGTGCTCAACCTGCTAATATGTGTAAAATTAGTGTCGATATCTTTGATAAGTGATTTTCTTGAAATACATCTGTTCATGTAAAAATGTGTTAAATGTACCCTTTTAACAGGATTTATTTATTTTGGCGAACAGCTGTTGACATTCGTAAAACACCAGTGTACAAGCACTTGTACGTGGTTATGAAACAATAATGATCAGTGCAGGAGTCACCTGGTAAAATTGCTAGTTAAATGATGTTTTCAGGCAGACTCATTAAAATGCATGTAACAGTAGTAGTAAATGGATATTGGGTATGTGTGGTATTTCTTAATCACGATGGCATAGTTTTCAAATGATAGTGAATAATGTGGCAAGTTTAATATTTGACCTTTCTCATGCATGAATTTCATGCAAGTTTTGGGTCACAAATTAAGACTAGATTCTGGAAGTACAGGAGCTGGATATTATCACATGTGGATTGTCATGCCTTAGGCGCGTTCACAACTATGGTGTTTGGTACCAGACTGTACCGATGCTACATTGAGCCCACTTCCTTGCTTAGTGGGGCAACGCGTTTTTTAAGTGGACTCGGACCTACATCCGAGATCGGGCCCGAGACCACCTCAGGTAGTCTCGGTACTAGAAGGTGGTACCAATGCACAGTGGAAACGCGTTTGTACATCGTAAGTGGGGGCACGGCGTACATATCACCGAGGAAACCACTGCCTTGGCTGTGAGGCAAGGCCCGGGGAGAAAGGGGACGAAATTATCCGCAAACAAAATCCATATTTTTCTTACATTGAATTCACCAATACACCTGAACAGTTACACATTCTTCCCGATTAGTTTCTCTATTTGTATAAAACACGATATTGAGGAGATTGTTCGCGATAAGAGCAGTGGTGAAAACAGCGGGCTGGCGGACATCATACACTGTTAAACAATGAGACTTCCGGTTACGATGAATCTGAAAATGGATTTTTTTTTACGTCCACGCGCATCACGCCGATTTATCAAAATGATCAGAAAAGTGATAGCCTAGTAGGACGATGTTCGACAGTCAACATGGTTTTCATTTCAACATTTTCATCAGAGAATCATATTTGTTTCCATTCAGTCTCAACCAGGAGGAACAGAGCAGATCAATTTTTTGCAAAAATAAACTATTGAACGATGTAAGGAACAAACATCGGTAAGTGGGCCCGAACTACATCGGCCGTTTGGCACGGATGGAGGAATATATCGCGACAGTGAGAACGCAAATCAATGTGGGCTGAGCCCACTTCTATGTGGACTCAGACCTAGGTCCAGCACACAGTTTATAGTGGGAACACGACCTATTCTCCTATGATGGTTTAACTAACTAATTTTGCAGGGTGGAGTAACTTGGTTAGTCCTCTGTGTAATATGAACAGCATACTCTGGTGTGACAAGACTATATGACAAATTATTGATTTTATTCCATGCAGACATATATTGAGGGTGGACAATCAGAAAGCCTTAACTCAAAAATAACTGCTTTTGAGAAAGGTGATGTTAATATTTTTACTAAGCAAATCTATTCATTATCAAAATGTAAACATCCTCATAAGCTCATATAGGTATTGAAGCACAACATTATAGAAACTTGTAAAAAAGAACAATTTTTAATTATGAACACAGAATGACGAAAATTCTTTAATATTCTTTTAAGTGCTGAGTTAAGTCTTTCTGATGGTAACTGAAAACGGTAATCTGTCGAGTTACAACTGTTAAATCATGCCTATGAGACACCTTCATTTCAATCAGATGTTTAAGTCATGTCAGCCCTTTGGAATGTTTTAAAAGGAAATCATCAATATAAGTTGGATAGGGAGCTAAAAAGCGTTGAAAATTGTGCCATTTGCAAGCTATGCAGCCTCAACTCATTGTTTGGCCAAAATACAGTACCATCAGCAGTTGTAACTCAGAGTTAAAGACTTTCTGTTAAGTAAAAAAAAGTGTGCACCTTCTGAGATGTGGTGAAGTTTTTTGTTATTTTGCTTATAGGCATAAGGAAGTAAACTTGAGTTAGGGGTTATGGTTTAAATTGCTTGTAGGTTACCGATTGTTTTGGTACCAAAACCTCAAAATCACCAAAAGTGAGTTACGTCCTTCTGTTTGTCAACCCCTCGATATAATCTTCACACTAGGACAGGGAGTAACATGGGGGCAATGGCCAACAATCTGCCCTGATCATCTTAAAATCATAATGCCTTACCTCGCCTTCCTCAATCTCTCTGAGTGCAACCACTGTTAATGTGGAGTTGTTATCTCTAAACTGCACTTCAGCTTGTATACAAACTATGATACTTAAAAGAGGAAAAAAAAAACAATACCATTAAATTCCTTGTTTTCTATGTTGGCCATGTGGAGAGTCTATAGCAAGACCGCCAAACTTCAAAAGATGACCGTACCTTGTCTTGTACCATCAGGATTACTGTCCAGCACATTATACAAATTAGATCATCAGTTAGGTATGACGGACCCTGTCCATGAAGAGACTTATACACATAAGGAAGGATTTGTATCTGATACGTTCCTTAACAGGCCATCGGTGAAGAGTAATCAAAAGTTGTGCCAAACGCTGGCCAAGATCGCATGCGAACACCAAACATGCAGGCTATTGCAAGCGCTGGATCCTTTTGAGAACAATTTCACTGCCGCCATATAGTAATGAGTCATAGTCAATGTGGGAAAGACCAGCATGGTTGCAAGCATCAAAAGTGATAAACCTATGAATACACCATAAGTTAAGAATATGGTAATTTACACTCTTTCAGATAGCTCCAATATGATTGGACATACTCATGATGGAATCAAACATAATCCCAAGGTCCTTTACACACACAGATGCAGGAACAGAGGAGTCACCCAGATCTAACCGTATTGAAGGCAGAATTTTCAAAACGCGGGGCGTGGCAAAGACAATAAATTCTGATTTATCTGCAGCATGTTTTTGACACCCAGGTGTTTATGTCAGATATACAGCTTGAAAGTTTTCGAAGAGAATGCTCACAATCACCTGAAATCTTTGGATTACACTCACAGAAAAGCTGAGTATCATCAGCATACGAGTGAAAGTTAATATCATGATTCCTAATAATGGCTCCGACTGGATGAGTATACATTAATATGAAACATTGGGGGGGGGCTACAATGGCACACTGAGGAAGAAAGTAGTTGAAAATATGCTGCTTGGGCATTTCATTGTTAACCATCACTCAGGTACTACACTCAATGAGATATGATCCAAACCAGGCAAGAGTAATGCATGCATTTTCGATGCAGGAGCTACAACTAAATAAGTACTTGTGAAGTATACAAAGCCATTGGGGGCACATCAGCCGATAGGTTTACCGTAGCAGTTCCATCATATAGTGTACTCTGCAGTTGCCTGCTAGGTGACTGACAGGTACACATAGAGGTCACCAGTAGTGGAGTACCTCTGCAGCTACTCTGGAGTACCACCACAGGTATTCCTACCAGCTGCTTAAAGTCGCTGCCAGAATTGTTCAGAGGTTGGCAATGCGCGCGCCACAATATCTGCATAAAAGGGACGGAGACTATGGGTAGCCTCATACGCGATTAACCAATGAGGAGGCCAATTAACCTACTCAAACAAGCCAATTGGCATTCACTTCCATGTTGAAGCACGTCACGGCGTCCGCCCGGCGCACGGTAAATAACTCTGAACAATTCTGGCGCAGAGTTTAGTAGACAACACTTTAATGTTTTTTACCCCTTTCTGATAATTTTTAAACTTAGTGGTATTTATATTTGAGTTGAGCATCACCAAAAAATTAACCCCTGTACATGATATTTTGTGTAAAATCATATAACACAAGGGTCCAAAATGTTAAATAATTTATGATTACTAAAATAATCACATAGAGCTCAAAGCTCATTTGAATGGGAGTACCTTAACAGGTATACTCCCCAGGATGTGACAAGTGGTATAGGGTACTGCATGTGTACCTAGGTGGATTATTAGCATTACTTTTGCAGCCAGTGATGTGGTACCCATGTGGGTGGATACTCCATAGCTACTTCACAAGTACTTTATGAAGAATTTGGCTGTGTAGGTATTGTAGAGGAGTCATGTCACTGTACAACTCATCAGTGGTGTACTTGTGAAGACTTATCCTGCACCTACTGCACCACTCAGTGTGTATTGTGCAGAAGCTGCTATAGCAGACTCAGAGTAGCTGTGCATACAAGCTACTCTGTGATTAAGAATCTGGCTGTGTATTTGTTGTGTGTTCAAATCTGCATACTTACAACAACTTTGTAGCACATAAAGCCCTGATCCCTCACAGTTAAGGAATGATCCTGATTCTGAAATCAAAACAGGAATTAGTCAAATAATATATGATATGCACAAAGCAGTTGAGGGATTCAAATTCAAATTATTCTAAATGTGCAACATTTTAAATTTAAAAACCGTTACGTATACCTGAGCCATTTTTCGTGACACACTTGGGGCCCTTGTTTTCCTTATTGAACATCCTATTCCTATAAATTACCACAGGATAGCTTATAGTTTCTTCTTTCCATTGGTATCAAAATAAGTACAAACATTCCTATTATGACATCAATAAGACGTCATGTATATAAAGTATGAAAATACTCAATAACGGGTGGAAAAATGCTATTTTGCAACTGAAAACACCTTATTAAAGCACTCGGGCCAGTATTTACAAAGAACCGAGTCCTGGCTTAACATTAAGGCGGACTCAAGATTCACAATGAGGGCGCCCTTAATTTTCAAACAAATTGTGCTTTTTGCATGTACATAATGCTTGTCCATATACTAATCACTCTGTGAAATAAAGCTCAAATCCGAAGTCAATTCATATAGAAAAGCAAATCTTTTGTTTAAAAATTCAGGAGCCGGAAATTTTGTTATAAACGAGATCCTATGGCACTGTTATATAACATAAAATGTGAATGCATCAAACAACACTCCGATCATCTCCAAAATTTGGAATGCGCTTATAGGTGACTACCTTTAGTTCTAGTTGACTATGTTTTAATTAATATATTAAAAAATTATTCAGAAATTTCTGAGTTAGACTTAAGTCGGGGACTAACGTCTTACCTATGAAAGACTCTAAATTTTGGCTATATTAGTTTTTGCTGCTGAAAAATATGAAAAGAAAGTACAGGGAAAAATCAAAGCTGAGAACTTACCTATTTAAAGTGTTTCTCCTTCATATTCTTTTTAAAAAATTAAAAGGTCCTGTAGGTTGGACTGAGTCTGGATAAGAGTTAAACCAGGATTAAGTTCTTTAGTGAATATGGGCCAAAAATCAGTATTTCCATCCCGTAGAGCCAAACACGCCATGAAAAAAGATATTCCTAACTCTTTGCATTGTACTGACATGCAAACTTTATGACTATTTTGATGTAATGTAACATGTTGGTACTCATTTTGGTATGAATAGAAAGAGGACCATAGCGATCCCTTGGTACTGAAATCAGTAGGTGTGTTGGTACCTCTTCTCCCGCAAGATGGGGATGTTTCACACACCCTTAGACCATCTCTTTGGGATCGGCAGTACATTACCTATACCTCCCCAGTGGGTGTTTGTTTTGCAATGCAAAGGATTTTAAATTGTCAAAAGACAAAAAACACAGATGTTTGAACCAAGAAGATATCAGTAGTTCCCACACTGCATTGCTCCATTGGAAGTTTTGACAGATTGTCTGTGAATCGTTAGGGATGAAAAACCAATTTTAAAAGCAAGTGTGTGATCAGTACTGTCAATTTACCTGTTTCATCACTAACGATTCACATTCAGTACCTGTACAAAAAAACCTCCATTGGAAGCAAGCACTGTGGGAAGCTACGAAATCTTCTCTGTTTGACCCAGCAAAATGTCTCTTTTATTTTTGCTTTATTTTTAGACCAAATTTAAGAAGTGGCGACACACTTTTGGAAATGTATTAAGTAGGGACATGCAAGAAGCTATAATCTGTGCAAAAATCAGACAATCCATTGAGAGAATCTTGCCCTATAGGCCTAATAGTTATTCATTTGTATGTAGCACTCTCTATATCCCCATTCTCCATAGAAAGACGTAAACTCGGTTTTGAAGAAAATCATATTTTTGTCCGCAATGAAAATTTTCATAAAATTTTACACAGGATGAGATAGTTGGAATTATATAATTCAAATCAGTTATCAAAATGGTGCGCCGTCGATATTATTTGTGTTATTCTGGGTTTATCATAATAATGAGACCTTCAAAAACAGCTGTGACAATTACATTAAATAATTGGCATCAGAAAAGGGGGTTTGAGTAAAAATTAGAAGGGTGATGACACCCCCTTGTGTAGATGGGGGTTAAATATGTTGAAAGATTATCCAGCTCTTAATGCAATTCATACAACATTTGTATGACTCATGACGTCAATTTCTTCTCCATATTAAGATTATGATAATGTTGGATTTAAGATTTCAAAAAATTCCCCTTTTTATCTGTAACAACATCGCGGGTGCGTTTCATACTGACCTTGTTCCATGTCTACATAAAGTTGGTCTATAAATGCCTCAAGCTGTTCTCTCTCATCTTCTGGGAGATCCAAGGCATCACAGTTGTGTACATACACACTAAGAGAACTAGGAGAAGAAGCACAATTGCATTCATTTCAAATAAGTCATCATTTATAACAATAAATACTGAGCTTAGTTGGTAAAAAAAGAAAATTATAAAGAAAAGGTACAGAAAAGGTAAGTTGCACAGTATCTCTCTGACAGTCTTACCACAGCCCAACTCTGTACATGTCTACATACATAAGGACATACCTCATCATTTTAATGAGTCAATGCCTGAGTGGCCTACTATTCGCTGATGTAGAGCACGTTAGAATATGGGTGTTTCCGTAAATTAGGGTACCAACTTGTGACATTTTGAGAGAAAAAAGGACAACAAAAATTTAAGGAGGATCTCAATAATTTCTTGAACAAATATATGATAATACCATTCCTCATTAAATAACAATCAAAATAGTCAAAAGTACTTTCAAAAACTTAAAAATATTGCAATAAAACTGCATTCCGGTTCCCTGTGTAAATGGGACACCAACCAATTTTCTGATTTTTTAAACATAATTCATTACTATGTGATATGTACATTTTGATTTGAGGGGGAACAATAATATTAATAGTACAAATGGTCATGCCTGCATATAAAACAATGTTTTTCAGGCACAAGTGTAGCGGGACACCATTTGGTGTCCCGTTTACACGGGGAACCACAGATCACCACAGGATATTCAAAATTTAAAGGTTTTAGATACACTGTCTTTACAAACTTTGCACGATATAGCATGAATTACGTATGCAAGCAATTGCGATGCACTTTAGCATGTCAACTTACATTCGGTTTCTCAGAACAAACCATTGGTTCCCATAGTAAACGTGAAAAGTGGGACACCAAAATTTTGGGTTTTGTTTACACGGGAAACCAATGACTTGCATCGATTATAACATGATCGGCTAGTTACCAAAACAGTCAGATTTATTATGTTATGAAAGCTTTATGTGTTTGCTTTATAATAAATCAGAACAATATACCATATATTTTCAAGGTTTTGATGCTCATTAAAACCAAGAACACAATGTTTAGGCCTTTTTATTTCATATCATGGGCTTGGTGTCCCATTTACATGGGAAATGACAACTTATTTTATACATAAAATTAAAAGTTAATGAGTTCAATGTTTCATATTATATAATCTGAAAATTAGATGGAATATGCTGTAATTTAAAATGGAATTTTTAAGTTTGAATACATATCTTCATTGTTAAATTTAAATAACAAAATTTCGCATAGTAAACGGGACACCAAAGTCTACTGGTACCCTAATTTACGGAAACACCCATAAGACTGTTGCCAGGTCAACTGGCTCACGCTAACTTTGGAAGGAGCCACTGATCACAACACAAATCCTATGGCATATCATAATTCGGAACAGGTACATGAGCCAAGGCTTGAACCAGTAACCGATGGATACTAACGTGCACCACATCAGCGAATAGCAATGTTACATACCTTGTACCTATGCCTTGTCCATTCATGCCAATCAGGGCAAAAACTGACCTCAAGCCTTCTGCTGTAAACCACTGGGATAGAAAAAGATATCGATGCGTGAGTGTAACAAGGTTGTAAGTGCAATAGCTGCCATGTGATACATCTGTGTGCTGCCATGTATTAGGATAACTCTCAATTTACCTTCCTTGAGTCAGTGGCTCTTGAAATGATTCTTCAGGCGACTGTGTTACCAGAAGAACCATTTCAAGAGCCACTGACCAAAGACTTGGCATGATAGTATGTTGTTTGGAATTTTTGGCAAATGGCAGCTATTGCATTTACGACCTTGTTGCACTCACATGACGAAATGACACCAATTTTTTTAATTAGTAAATCCGGACATTGATACATTAAGCATGTTGCATGGATTGCAAAATCTAATACGGTGCTATGTTATCATATTGATGCTCTATATTGTAAGATTTGCATAAATAATTTTTAATTTATAGCTTTAAAGGTGCATTTTGTGAATAGATTTCTCCAGAGAAAAAGTCATTTCAAAATTCAGTCGATTCTTGGGGGAATTTTTGTGGGATTGACGTTTTTGTGATGATGAGCAAATGTTCGTATCACGATCTCCCATTGGCTACTGTGTTATTTAAATTCTGTCCGTTGTGGAGAGAAAATACACAAAATGCAAATTTCTTCAAAAGTAGATAGATTGCGCCGTATATTGGTACACTACTCTATTTAGGCCAATGATCAGATGATAGTAAAATCTCAACTTTATTAGGAAAAGTCAGTGTGACGAGGCTGGGGATGACGAAAGGCCCCTTTAATTGCCAGTGTTTGGGTGAGAAATGTTTAAGTGGGCGTTCCAGACACAAGAAAATAGAAGAAAACTATTTCAACATATTATTATGTACCAGTACTGATCACGTATCACCGTTCAGTTGTAATATTATGACTGGGGAACTCACATATGAATGGATCTGGGTTTTGTTTGTTGTAAGGCTAAGCACTTCCAAAACCTAGGGGCATTTAGTATACCAAAGGACATACAAAAAAAAATAGGGGTGTTCGGGTGATAGAGACAGCCAATTGCCCCAAATAGGGGGTGTTAAGGTGACAGATTTGAAATTTTCAAAAAAAATTGTGTTCATTCGGTGAAATATTTGCAAATTTTCTAGAAAATAAAGGTCCTTGGTGAAAAAAACTTTTTCCAAAAAAATAAAGGGTCTTTGGGACGACGGTGAAAAATTTTCCAAAAAATCTGGTCTTTGGAGAAATTAAAAAAAAAAAAAACTATGAGGTCTTTGGGTAACAAGGATGCTAAAAATGAGAATCTTACCAGCCTTACACTCAGAATTCCAAAAGGGTTTCAATTATAATGATCATTCGATAATTGCAATTCATTCACAACCTTGCATTCATCATTTCCTTGCTGGCTTCACTACGTTCAATATGTTCGTTTGCCTCTATCCTTGTTAAAATAATGGTCAATGTCCTTGTCTTGTCTCGTTCTGTTTTGTCTTGTCCTCTCATGTCCCGTCTGTCTAATAATCCAATATTAATCGTAAATAGGTCCATGGTGTAAGGTAGGGCCATGCTCAAAGTCCATTAACTTATTATGGAGTCTTCTGCGTTCATTTAATGCCTTTCCTGAATTCATAAAAAGCCACCATTTATTCTTTATTTTTCTATAATAAATTTTATCATCATGTAATGACTGAATGAAAATGTAATAAAACTTTTTGATTTGAATATCCCTCATCCCACCTCCCCGGGTGTAGAAGAAAAAAGGTTCATTCACACGGACACTATGAGTTACAATCGGCTCATCCCCAAGGACAAAGGTCAGTGGGTTGGACTTGGACACGTAGTGACAGGACTGGCTTGTTGTGATCGTATCTATTAATTACCCAAAACAGGGGGTAGTTTTTCTAATACACAGGTAAGTTACTGATAACAAATGGAAATCGAGGATCATAGTGGGACTACTCCCGTTAAAGTTTGACTCTATTCAAGAAATTATTTAAATTATACCCGTGTATGTATTGCCTTAGGCTTTGCGTTTCCTTACTTTTACTTACCCTATCAACACTACTTCAAATAAGCATTTGTCAACAGCCCTTGTAATGGGTCTAATGGCCCTGTAAAATGAGATCACATTAGACCAGGTAGTTTTGTTATAGGATGTATGAGATAAAAATTTATGCAGTTAGTAGGTAAGGTCCTTAGTCAGGTCGGGTTTCCTATGAGGGCCTGTTGCTGGTATCCTGGTAACAGTACTACCTGTCCCAGGGACGGGCTCGTAGGTGGCTAAACCATCATCCAATAGGATTTCTAAGGAAATCGATGAGGAGGGTAGCTGGTTACCCTGGTAGAATGATAAAAAAGATCTACCTTACAAGGGCGTCGGCTTGGGAGCTCAATGGTGGCAATCCAGCACATCCGCCAATAGGCTAGGCCCACGCCGAAAACTGTGGATTGGCATCACATCAGGAAGGGCATCCGGTCAACTATCTTTTGCTCCGATAAATCCTCACACAGCAAATATTGCTGAGTGTGAGGTGTATCGGCCACCCCTGTTAAGCGGGGACAAAAAAGGATTTAAAACTAATAGTTGGGAGAAAAATAATTTTTTTTGAGATGTTGAGGGTATTCCTATCGTTCAAATCTGTGTTAATTTTGGCCCAAAAATCTGCATCTATATGGGCCAGTTGTTGAAAATTGGTATAGACCTAGGTCTTTACTTTCACCATACTTTTGGAGGAACATCCCTACCCAAACTAAACTTGGATTTTGGTAAACACATTAACCCTGGCAGACCTTGATTGGCATGTAAAGCACTAGTTATTACGGATTAATACTTACGCTGATGTGGGTACATTACTAATTGCAATTTTCATTGTGACGCGATTGCAACGCATTCCCCTAAACTTAACACCACTATACAAAAATGGATATCCCAACCCTAGAAGGCACGACCAAACATCGGTACGCCAACCCTAAACTGACCTTCTTCTTCTTTAGGATCCACAAGCGGTAACGTATAATTTTCTCGTCTGTTTTCCTATTTTTGTTGAGGAAAACAGCTGATGTTCTAGGTTCCAGCAGTAATCCCATCTAGGGAGGCTTAGGACTCTGTTGTGAGGTTTTCTTTTAAGTCTCTTCCTATTGTTCAGTGAAATATGGACCCGGTTTTAGCCGTATGTCGACCTAAATTTCTATGAGATGGCGGCTTCTAGATACGTGCGTAAGGTCCAGTTAACACCTTTATGTTTGTGATACGCTATGTCGGGTTTTTGCGGACACCCGACTTTCGTTCAGGTTTGTGACACAATGTCAGGTTTTTGCGCACAGACTTTGTTCATAGCACGGAGGTGTATCTCTGATACATTTGATTGTGAATGTAGTATATTGATGGTTGGTTAGTTCTACCAGCTTTCTTTCTTTGTGTTTTTCCTAACAGATGGGGCTGGTAGAGCGTGGTATCACAGCAGTTGCGGAATCTAGGCTATTTTAATCTAGGATAGATAAAGATATATTTATAAAAAATCACTTAACGGAAATTGTTTTTGGATATCCCATATTCACATTCTTTAAGTTAGACATAGAGAGTTTTTTGGGGTTGCTAATTTGCACTCGTTCCTGAGCTATCCAGGCAGTTAGTATTAGCCAGATAATTTTAGTTCGGGGTACCACCTCCTAAGTGTACGGGTCGGAGATTTATCCCTTCTTTGTTATCATAACCTTTATATTTTGGGACTCGGCAATTTGCGCGATTGTGCTTCTTTTAGCGCATTGATTCCTTTGTTGTACCATGCGTTTGCATGATTGACAATGTTATTCAATCCAGAGGGGATAAACACATTATGTGTGTGGTCCATCGGACCTGTTCTAGAGAGGACCATGTAGTTTTGATGAAAATGAATGGAGGAATATTGGAAGGAGGTCGAGTTATAAGAGAACAGGTGGCGACCCCATCTCCGAGGCGATCGTCTAGAATTAGGGGTAAAGACCTCCCAGGTGTAGTCCAAGCCCCAGTAAGGAGTTCCTCCTGTCGAAGCCCCTGGGAGATACAGGGCAGTCCGAATTCCGAGTCGCGGCCGCCCCCCGGGCCGGCGCAAGTGTTGAGAGAGAAACCTGTTGCTGGATCCTCCTCCACGGCATTTGACGCGTATGCAAGGGAGCGATTACAGGGAAACCATCAGAGGGAGGTATTGATGGTGTCCCGAGCAGCACAGGGTAATTTGCAAAATCCGCAGCTGCTCGGAGAGGAGTTAGGCACTCTCAACCTATGCCGCCTGGTAGTTTGCATAACAAAGACAAACACGTACAATGCAAAACATGGCGTGTTGAGACCAGTCGGACGAGTTCTCTCGAGAGAAGCTCCTGCTTCAAGTGACCTTGCAAGTGACCTTGAAGCTATTAATAGGACCAATTTGGATCCTAATGCCCAAGGGCGTATTGGGACACTCATAGAACATGGAGAGAACAAGTCCCTTTGATTGCTGTGCCGCTGCGGCTCGAGGAGCCGCACAAAGAGCGGCAAGCAGTAGAGAGAATGTGGTACCGCTGCGGCCGAGAGCTAGCACAAAAGACGTCTAGCGGTAGAGAGGAGTATAGGCCGCGGCGGCTCGATGAGCCCGCACAAAGGGCGGCAAGCAGTAGAGAGAATGTGGTACCGCTGCGCTCGCTGGGTCGACCCAAAAAGACGTCTCGCGGTAGAGAGAAGTATAGTGCCGCGGCGGCTCGATGAGCCCGCACAAAGGGCGGCAAGTGGTAGAGAGTATGAGACACAAACAGGGTACTATGAGTGGCCTAGAAGGCCGTCACAGGCGGCAAGTAGTGGCGCCCCTATAAGGGGAGAAAGTTGGTATGATTCAGGTCAGGGAGTGAACTTTGTGACCCAGGGGTGGGATGGTGCCTCAGGTAGCGGGTGCTCCATAGTTGACTTCTCAGCCCTCGCAGTTTTTCAAGCTTAGCGGCGGGGACCTAGATACTTTGTCGGCTAATCCACAACGATATTGGCGGCTAGACAGCAAGGATTTCTCATTCACAGTCGGGCGCTTATGGTCGCTCAGGCAACAAAGGTTGTCATCCTGCCTGTGTGTCGGAGGGTGGTCGGCTTTTTCGAGTTTACAGCTTCCTATTCTCAATCGGATTTGCAGAGGGTAGTCAGACGACAGACTCGGGGGCGTCTCAGCCCTTTGTGTCTCATTCCATTGTGTCTTCAGCCGGTTCTTTTCTTCTGCTGGGAGTGCTCAGTCTTTGTTTTCATACTCTGGTGTCCCTGGGGTGCACAAGCCTCGTCTCAACGCGGGTTCTTGGGTCCAGTTCATCAAACTTGCCAAGTCAAAAAGTCAAGGAGGGGTTGACGAGTATTATGATGATGTGATGATGGTGGGACATGGCTTAGAAGCTGTTCGTGATCGGGATGGTATTTCTGCTGCTGATGTCATGGCTAGGCGGGGGCGCCTCCACCTTCTGGAAGGAGGGTTGATCCTTGGAACCGGGCAGGAAGCTTTGGAAAATTTGGAATTGGGACATGCCTGCTGCAGAGTCTCTTCAAGTTAGGTTCAGTCATGACAGGGTTGATCCATTATTTGTTTGTGTCTTGTTGTTTTTTTTATTTTTTTTTTGGTTTTTTTTTTTTTTTGTTTTTTTTTTTTTTGTTTTGTTTTTTTTTTTTAGGCGGTGGATGATCAATCAGAATCCGTTGGAATCATGACGAGGACCAGGCACCGGGTAGATTTTGAGTATATGGTGCTGCGGGGGCGGTTTCTCAGGCTCTTAGACCGATTGTCCGCATTCCTCCGGACATTGGAATTGAGAAGGATTTGGTTATGTATATGAAAGAAATTGGCGGCCAGTACCTCAAGCAATTTTGCGAAAGAATTGAGAGGCCTCGAGAGGATTTTGTTAAGTTTCCAGGACCCCTCCTTTGGATAAGGTGACTCAGATGTAACAACGTTGCCTGCAAGATCGACGCAGTCTTCAGGCCATCGCTTTTTGATAGATCTGGGAGGAAAAGATCAGGCAATTGGACAATATTGGGGGCCGTGAAGGCGCTTGTCGGTTTTTTCGTGATGATCCTCAACCATACTGCGGTTGGTTTGATCCTTAGAAGATCAGCTCTCTCAGGCGGAATCGAAGCGGAGTCGGCTCCGGATAGTCTATGGTCTCAGGCGACCTGCGCACCGATATTGGCGTCGCAGCCGCTTCCTTTCTCGAGGGTTCTATCTCATCGTGTCTCCATGCTGAGACGGCATAATGTTTGTGCAGGCTTGAAGACTCGTTGGGGAGGATTTGTCTAAGAGGATGATGAAGGTAGACTATGCTCCCCTGCTCTGTTTGGGGATCAGTTCACTCGTGTTGTGAAGAAAGCAGCCAAGGAGCTTCAGAGTGAGAAGGGCAGTTCAGGATTCGCGGCCTCCCGTCGGTCCCGTGGGGGAAAGAAAGGGGGGAGTTCATATTCGAGGGCCAGGCAGCGGCAGGGCCTCACAGGGCATGCCAAGGTGTCAACTACAGTGGCGGACTGGTTGGTCGTCGGCGGCGCCCAGAGGGAGCGTCGAGCGAGAGGTAGTGGGCTGGTAGGCCGTGGTCAGGGGCGTGGGCGCGGGGAGAGCACGCGGCCAGCGCCGCTTTTGGGGTTCACCGGCGCGGTGCAGTCCTCCTAGGACCTCCGCGGACTGCCTCCAACTGTCCTTCGGCAAGACAGTCAGAGGCAAAAGAGGGGGCGGACGCTTAATTCACTTTGCAGACAGTGGCCTTAAATCACATCGGACAGATGGGCGTTGGGAGTAGTAACAAGAGGTTACGAGTGGAGTTAACTCAGCGCAAACAAGTGATGTTTCACCCGCGCGAAACACCCCTTCAGTGCCCTGGAGAAGAGACAAGCTTACTGGACGAAAATTCTTCTCTGTTGGCCAAGAAGGCAATTTATCCCATTCGTCCCCCGTTTTCTCCCGGATTTTGGGCGGACCTTTTTCCTGGCGCCAAAGAAGACAGGAGATGGCGCCCAATTTTGAACTTGAAGCCGTTAAACCAGTTGATAAAACCCACTCTTTCAGAGTGGAGGCTTAGCTACAGTATTGAAGGCGCCCATCAAAGGTATGTGGGCGACGTCCCTCGACCTGAAGATGCTTACTTTCACATTTCAATAGTTCGGTCTCATCACAAATGGCTTCGTTTTCAGGTGTTGGGACAAGCGTATGCCTTTCGGTGCCTACCGTGTCGGTCTGTCGACGGCTCCCACGAGTATTTATGGTTAGTCAAGGTTGTGGAGGATATCTCCGCCAGTTCACGGTCTTCAGTTATTCCAGTACATGGACGATTGGTTACAGCGCCCTCTCAGGAGCTGAGTTTGTCCCATACGCAGTTTGTCCTCCAGACGATATCCAAATTTGGTGGGTGTTTTTGGTCAATCTGGACAAGTCGGATCTGGTACCGTCCCGGGAAACCAGTGTTTTGGGGGCTGGCTCTCGATCTAGTGGAGCAGGGTTATTCCGACGCCAGAGAGGGTTTCCAACGTCAATAGATTGTGTGCGCTTCTCAGTCAATCCAATATGGCCCCAGTTATAGTGTGTTTGAAGGTTCTCGGTCTTATGGCCAGCTTAATGGACTTGTCCCTTGGTTGCAGACTTCGGATGAGTCCTGCGTCAGTTGCATCGTCTGAGTTTCTACATTCCGTCTCGACATCCGTTGCGATGCAGGTTAGGGATGTCGGACATTGTCAGGTCGGAGCTCCTTTGGTGGTCTTGCCGAGAGAACTGGACGCCGGAGTTCAGTTCCGTCCCTCGTCAGGACGCCGTGGTGACTACCGATGCATCGATGGACGGTTGGGGCTCATTGGATAGCAGCATCAGGTCCGTGGAATTTGGTCTCCGGAGGAGTCCCATTTGCACATCAATGTTAGGGAAAATCAAGGCGGGTCATCGTGCCCCTAAGTCCTTTCAGTCTCATGTCCAGGGACGTCATCTGTTGATAAAGACGGACAATTCTACCGTAGTGTCATTATCATAACAAACAAGGGGGGACAAGGTCGTTGGTTCTGGGCTTTATCACCAGCGTCGTCTTTTATGGTGCATAGATTCCACAGATCACATTACAGGCAGTTCAAATCCAGGTTTGTCGAACATCTTGGCGGACAGGGGACTGTCTCGACGTCCGGGTCAGCAGTCCCGTGGAGCTGTCCTTGTCGAGACAGGTTGTCCAGCACTTTCCAGGTAAGGGCGAGCCGTCGGTGGATCTATTCGCATCCAATCTCAATCACCAGCTCCCAGTTTATTGTTCATGGAGCAACGACCCGCAGTGTCCCGTTAAAATGAATTACTTTAAGTCCAGATGGACAGCTACTAGTACAACTTGTTCTGGAGGGACTGTGGTGATTTAGGATTGGATCTGATAAGCTCTAGGCCCCGTTCGACATCAGAACCTTCTCCCTGACATTCCCAGGGGTCTGGAGACAAGCATCACGCCGAGGTATACGTACTCGCACCCCGTTCGGTTCTTGTTGACCTTGCCCACTACCTTTGGCCACCCTCTGTACAGTTCTGGTTTCCGACGCTCCTGCGATTGCTGTCGAGTTCCACGCCTTCGTCCCTCAAACTTTGATTACTCCGGTTCGGGGCCAATCGGGGAGTTGGCAGGATCCGCGCCCTCTTCAGTTAACTGCTTGGAAGCTGTCACGCGCCGTTACCAGGAGGAAGGATTTCCTGCGAAAAGTTACGAATTGTCATATTGCACATGGCAGAAGACGATATACCGACGAGTTTACTCTTCGCGTCTGCGAGTATATTTAAGTGGTGCCAGGATAGACAGATTTGTCCGGATTCAGCGTCTGTAGCTCAGGTATCAGAATTTATTTTATCTGTATTCGATTAGGGTTTGCAGGCGGCTACCGTGCAGGATATCTTTCGGCGATCAATCGATTCACGACGGGAGCGCGGACGGGTCTATATTTTTCGCAATCGTGCTCTTAAGTTATATTTGAGGGGAATGAAACAAAATTATCGACCTCGAGTGAGGAAGATTTTGCCCGCATGGGAGCATTTCTATTGTTTTAGAGGCTCTGTCAAAAAGCACCGTTTGAACCGATGGAATCGGCAAACATGAAAGATATCTCGGTTAGCCGGCCTTTATTTAGCAGTCACGTCGGGTCGAAGGTGCTCCGAGTTGCATGCCATGTCGGCTGATGAAGATTTTTGTATTTTTCTAATCAGGGAAGTACTTTATATTTTTTAGCCGGGATTTTTGGCAAAGAATGAAACTTCAAAATGTTCGGCGGCCCCGATTTTCTTCATAGGATACCTAAACAACTCCAGGAGACTAGAGTTCTCTTGTGTCCCGTAAGGGCTTTGAGGTGTAACCAACCTCGGTAGAACCAATCAATCCCCGGGGTGGGTCAACTAGACTCTTTTTATCACATCTTGCAAGCCTATCGACCCGCATCCAAGGCTACTACGCTGGTGGGTCGTTAATGCGATTGTGGGCAGGAGCAGTGACGTGAAAGAAGGTACCCCAAAATGCGCATTCTACTAGGGCTTCGGCATCCGGGGGCATCGCTAAGGGGGTTCCCTGGACGAGAATTGTACCACTGTAGAGTGGAAAAGTGAAATACCTTTCTTTGTATTCGGCTCTATACCTATGAAGTTGGCCCGCAAGCGATTTAGAGACGATAGTCAATGACGACTAGAATCTATCAGAGTGCAGTCCTAGAGGCAGGTAATAGAGTAACGCCTGCGAAGACAGTCATACAGGCAAGAGGTCAGCTAAGAGTGGACGTCTCGCAGAAGGGACCGAGAAGTCGTCTTTCGACGTTAAAGTGGAGCATAGTTTAAATATATGCTTGGATTTCGGTACTTGTACCGGCATCTTTCTGGATGTGTTGTGATGTTATGATCTTGTAGTTTGGAGGAGTTTAGTTTGTGCATACAATTTTTCCTCCAGATGTTCTAACCTCCTCCGCTCTGTGTAAGTCTCGTTGCAATTGGAATGGACCCACATTCAGGTAAGTATTAATCCGTAATAAAGAGTAAAGACACTAAGTGTCTGTTTGTTATTAGGATTAGTATATACTTACCTGATTGGGTACATTATACTCCCCAGCCAGCCCAGCCCGAGAACCTATGGCTTGTTGATTCTGTGGGCCTAAGTTAGAAGAGGTCAGGGTTAGGGTTGGGCTTACCGATGTGGTCGGTTGTGCCGTCTAGGGTTGGGGAGGATTCATTTTTGTATAGGGGGTGTTAGATTTTAGGGAATGCTGCAAAAAAATCGTCCAAAGGAGATGGCCAATGTGTAATGTACCCACATCAGGAAGTATTATGATAGTAATTCCTAATAAACAAACATACACTTAGTGTCTTTACTCTTTGATGGTCACGTGAGGAAAATATAATGTATTAATGAGCAAATAGAGATAATGTAAGAATGGTGGTGGTATGGTTTACACAGAGATATGAATGAAAAGCACTATTTGATTGGTCTCTAAGAGACATCTCATGTTGTGTCCGTAATGAGCCAATTAGACAGACTGGATCATAGGTGGTAGTGCTCAGGAAGGAGGGGTTCCTTAACAAAGAATTAACGGTACATGGTAGGAGGGCGCTCTTTAATACACATCGGACAAGACTGGCTAAAGGTTATAGAGGGTCCACAAATATTAAATTAAAAATGAACGTTATTGGAAATTGAACGGTTTGGGTGAGGTTTAATCTCCACTAACCTCGATGGAATTTTTGACGTCAATTTGATGTCAATTTTTTTCTTTATGAAATACCATGATATTACTAGATCTTTGATCGAATGTTTAGGAGGTGATTTTGCCATGGTCCTGAGACAGAGAATGCCATGAAAAAAATGAACACAGCAGTTCCCCAAAATTACCGTTTGGAAATCTACAATGCCCCAAAATCGAGAGATCACGAGTCCCCCCCCCCCAGCATATACCTGGAAATTGTTCCCGAGCAGCTTGGTGCGAAACACTGCTTTCAGAGTGGTTGGGATGGCAGAAACTGGTTGAATCTTCTTACTGTTTCTTCTTTGTCTAGACTGGAAAACAAATTAATGGGAATGAAAAGAAACTAGAATTTGCAGTTCGGCGGATATCGAACTCACTATATTCAAAGAATAATAAGCTGTGACCCCTTATCTTCACACAACAGAAGCGACGGACGTCAGCCCCATAATCCTTTGCGGGCAAACATATTAGCGAACTGGTGAAGTCCGTGTTGACCCCAATTCTTCTTGTTTGTCACCGTGGAGGTAACTAAGTCAGTGTACACACAACCTAGACTACGCTACGCTTAAAGAGTTCACAGGTCCATGAACAGCACGTTCACGAAATCAATGTAAGTTACTGCACCTGAATTTGACAGTATCAAGACCCTTTTATTCAGTCCAAAAAACAAAACATAAAAGTCCGATATGCAAGACACGATAGTACAAATCATACATCCATGCCGATAGACTCAGTCACCTTCCCGGTTTACCGTCCATTCTCATGCAGTTTTCTTTATCGAGTCTTTACCAAAGGTGCCAACAATAGTTTACAATAAGTAAAAGCTTGATAGATTCACTGAACACTTGTAATTACTAGAAATTATTCTTTAGAAGTAGGGATCATTGTGGCGAGTATTACCGAAAGGTACGATTGAATTGTCATAACACACCCAAACATGCACAAAAGCTGATACCGGCTTGTGACGGAGTCATGTAAGTAGTCGTATTACGCGCGACCTGTGTTCTAATCATGCCACTGGCGGACGTTGCACCCAAGTCATCTTCGCTCAATCATACGTTATAATGCCCTACAGTGGTAACAGTTGGTTTTGGCTGGTTTCAAGAATTTCTCAAGATGAGTAATAAATATGGATAATACTCTTTAAAAAAATTGGCGCATAGCAATCGAGAACCATTTCTTGATCGTTCAATAACTAGCCGTTAGAAATTGAGACCGCTAGACTTAAGCGCAGCTCTCGATAATCTACAAGGAACGTTTGTTGTGTGGAAGTATGATTACGTGTAATTGCTATGAGAGGTTCCAGGCGGCACGGAAAAAAAAACAATTCTTTAGGCGAAAAATTTTTTCGGAACTTGGGAAGGTATTCTGAGCGCGTTTATTCACCACACAGTTGGTTGAAAGTCTCATTTATTATGGACAAATTGGAATAAAACAAAAAATATTCAATGGCGACACACTTTAAAAACTAATTGGAGGCTTTAGACATTAAAGGGGGTAGGTAAGATTTTATAATAAAGTTTTAATATGATATGAAGGCCTTCACCCAAAAACCACATCTGTAAGGTTTCTCGGCCGATATTTCAATCCGTTTTGATGTGGGAGCTAGAAACATGATTTTGTGAGCCCCATAGAGACCGTGTAAAATTAATATTGGTCGACCAAAGTGGAGTACATTTTCGCTCATAACTTCCAAACCAAACATCCTTTAGCCCTAATATTTCACAAGGTATAAATGAGAAAAATTAGTAGCTGATTTCTTGATACCAAAATTTAGACCACTTCCGGTAAAATCTGTGGTGGATTTGGGGGACGAGGGATATTACGCGATCGGGCCCTGGACCTTTAAATCCGGACGGTTAAATTTGATGAAATTTCAGTGCGGGTAAATATGATTTTTCATTAAAAAAATCAATTTTACACGTCGTTCTATGGAATGGACCTATAGAGGGTGCTTGTGCTATTAAAAACAAATTATTACCTTGTAGAAGCGCTCGCGCTAAGGATGTTATTTGTGTCGCCCATTTTTGCAACAGCTCTGCTTTTTCATAGGGATAGTGCAAAAAACGTATGGGGAAAAATTGCTACACAATCTTAAAATGGCATAGCAAATGGCAGAAGAAAATGTGTAGCAAACTTGGCCTATGCGAAACAAAAGGGGGCATAGTGGCCCTGTTGGTAGGCCTATATGGCAAGATTCCCAAATGGATTTTTTTCTGATTCTGCAGAGGTAATAAGCTCTTGAATGTTGTCCCTACTTAATCAGGGTCAAAATTGTGTCTTCATTGCTTAAAAAAATTGCCTCTAAAAATAAAAGAGAAAATTGCCATGGGATCAAACAGCTGGCCAGTACCCATTTGGTCATCAGAAACAAACTATGCAAATATAACATCAAGAATTTGCATGAGTAATACTTGTATCACCACTATCCACATACCAAAAATCATCAAAATCTGACTTTGCATTCAATTCCAACCAAATTTGAAAAAAGAAATGAATACCACAACAAAAAGTATTGTAACCAAATAACTTTCCGTAGAGGTAAAGATTTTACCTGATGAATTTTATCTTGCACTCAGTGGTATGGCCATTTTAATAATTCAAAGCATATTTCAAATGTGGCAAATAAGAACCACATGAAGTCAACAAAACATCACAAATCAAGACCCAAAGATGCCTGTGCTCATATCTACCCCTTTTATTGACATAAAATCAAACTTTCCTTTTCAACTTCATTTGTCTATTTCTTTTCTTAAAGCGGCACTGGCACATTTTCAGAAAATATTAAATTCTGTCTTCAATTTGCTCGCAAATGATAGTTTAGGCCGTGGAAAGAATAGACATATATCAATCAGGGTTTTCCCAAATCTAAGTAATTAAAACTTTCTTTTATGACACATGCACACTTTTGAGCATTACCGTTCACAGTTATTGTTACTAGACAATTACCTACACAACTGTGCATATATCTCACAAATTTGAAAAACTGGGGTGCTCTTAAAAATGTGCTATAGCCAAAAAAAAAACAAGTTTGTCTCACAAGACCACTGGTCTACAATTGGTCTTTTAGTGAATTATTTTTTTTTAGTTTTTTACTCACTTGAAAGATTTTTTTTTAATTTTCAGAAAAAAAAGAAAATTTGGCTGCGAAGTGGTTGAAGAAATGGAAAAAATGGGTCAAAAATGCAATAAAAAAAATCAGCATTTCGCATTAGTATTTTTCTTTTAAAAAAGCGCATTTTGCATTTGTCACATTTCTTCTGAGACAAACTTGTTTGTTTTGTTTTACTTATTGCTTTAACTTTGGCTCTGAAAACAAGTTACCTGTTTAATAGTAGCAATCATCTTGACTATAAGGGTCACACTAGCTGTTTCAGGTGGGTAATGCATAGTCCTAAATATTAATAACATAAAGAGAAGAATTCAAAACAAATACACATTGCATATTGTTCCTCTACCGATTCAAGGTGTGTTATGTCTTACAATCTAATACTAGACTGCAAAGAGTGTGGTTATATACAGAAGTGTACTGTGCGATTTAAAGGGCCATGGTCCGAATGTTAATAGCCTCGTCCCCAGAACCCCAGATTTTACCAGAAGTGGTCAATATTTTGGAATCATACGCAGAAATTCTATGTTTTCATTGAAAGTGGTGAATCTTAGGGCTACAAAGGATGTTTGGTTTTAAACATTATGAGTGAAAATGTACTCCATTTTGGTCGACCAATATTAATTTTACACAGTACTCTAATGTATGGGCTCACAAAATCATGTTTCTAGCTCTCACACCAAAACAGATTGAAATATTGGCGTGAAACTTTACAGATGGACTTTACAGAAGGCAATTCCATCAAGATGAAAACATTATTATACTTAAATTGGGTCAACTCCCTTTAATAGAGGAATCTGAAAATATATTTTAATGTTTAAAGATGCTGATTTTAAGGTCAAGTTGAGAGGTAAAGAAGTTGAATTTAGAATTGTTCACATTTTCCTGATGCCTTATGGAATCACACCACTAAATATCTCCCCATAGACTTGTGTACAAAATGACCTCTCATCAAACGTCAATTTCTCGACTATAAGATTCCACACCACTAAAAAGATCTGGTCTGACACCCTCTGGCTGAATTGTGTTGAAAGAAAGAGTAAACATGGGGGTCAAGTTTAAGTTAAAAGTTAAAATATTAAAAACTGCAACTTTTGGGGTCATTTTTTGTGCTGGAAATAATTTTTAAGATACAAACCAACAAGCTATTGAGATCAGAAGTCTGTGAGGCTTTCTATTGAGTACTTAGAGTGCTTATTTGAACCTCATTCCCACAGGAATCTTTTGACTAGAAACCCTACTTTGAGAGGAGCTCAAAACTCATCGTAGTCTTCGCGCTCCAGTAGCTCGAAATTTCTGTGGTCACCATGGTGTTTTTCCTGAGTGAATGGTATGCAGAAATGTAGAGATCCAAGAAACATGTTGTCGCTAGGAACTGAGTCGCTTTGTAAGCGAAAAATTGACGTTTTTAATCAGGGCAATTTTGTACATAAATGAAAGGCAATTGTATTGGGGGTGTGGAACCATAAGGGACTGGTTCTTTCAAGACTGGATTTTTTTTGGGGAAAGTTAATAGGACTATACCTCTTCAACAGAAATTAAAAAAAAGTTGCATGATGAAGGCTGACTTTTTGAGCTACAGAGCATCAAAGATTTCCATGTTTTCAACACTGCCCAAACCTACTTTGAAATTTAGAAGTTAGAAATGCAGTTTCCCAAAATGCCTCAGAAATTATACAAAAATGGCACCTTTACCACTCAAATTGTTTGCTACTAGTCCAAACATTATGATTAGACGCCAATACTATTTTGGCTCTGATTTCGTCTGCTGCACCTAGTTTATTTTATCTGGTGGTGTGGTTCCGTACGACATCGTCACCAGACTCCTTAAACAACAAATTCAGTGAAACCAATATATTGTTCTTTGTGTTGTTGCCCAGGTGTTGTTTTGTGGATGCTTTTCCTTTGTCCCTTACACATTTGACTTGACCTATTCAAAGCAGAAAGCTCCTCATAGTGGTCTTAAACTAAAGTTTCAGCTGTTTTAAACAGCTGAACATTCACTGGGGCATGGGACTGATATTCTTCTTATCGTGTCCAAACACTGTGGTTCTCAAATATGATCCAGCCAAAGGTGGGTACAACGTCTGGCTGCTTCACTGAATTCCGAAGGTCCTTGTCTGTGCATTGTTGCTCCAACAGTGGGCAGACCAAGAGATGTTCCACTGTCTGTGGTACTGTTCCACAACCACAGGTAGTGTCCTTATCTGCTTCCAGGTAGCCCCCTTCTGCAACTGCAAGGAAACCTTAGATCGGCCAGTTCTGGTTCTCAATCTGTTGAGACATTGCCATTCAGTCCATGAGGAATCGGCTCCAGGTGGAAGATGGTCACCAGGTTCAATACCAATAGATGTTACTTGGTTGATAGCAAGTCTTTCTTTCCACAATGGAACTCTTAAAACTCCTCTAGAGACTGATTCAAGAGGTTGGACTTTGCTTAAGAAACTCTCTCTGGATTTAAGGCAGTTGGCAGCAGGTCTGTTTGGACATAGGGTGCTTCACATTAGATACTTGGCAGCTACGCTCTTGCATGTTCACTACACTACGACGGATGTCAGGTTGAAGCAATTCTGGCTAGGATGTATAAGTTCTCTTCGTCTTCTTTACCGTTACTGGTTACCAAACCCTTCTCCAAACAATCCTCAATGTGTTGAGTTAGGTTGAGTACTTGGCTTGATGATAATTTGCCTGGCCGGAAACCTGCTTGTTCTGGTATGAGGTGTTCTATCACAGGTGTGATACGGTTGAGCAGGAGATGTTCAAAGAGCTTGTAGGTGTGGCTGAGGAGTGATATTGGTCTATAGCTCTTGGGATTGGATGGGTCTTTCCCAGACTTTAGGAGTGCCATAACATGTGCTTTCCTCCAGATCTTTGGGAATCTGTGGGAAATAAGGCAGCAATTGTAGAGCTCAAGAAGCCATTCCTTTTGCTACTGGGCCAAAGTTTTCAGCTGCTCAGTTGAGATGTTGTCAAGGCCTACTGCTTTTCCTGGCTGAAGTTTAACAATACCAGATGAGACTGATATATAACAACCTGCTATGACTTTGTTAAGGTGCAGAATTTTAACAATATGTACAATCAGCTTCCTATATTAACCTCAGTGATATATAAATATATTCAAAAGTATATATAAAAAATTAAAATTTTTGGTCACGGTTTTGTTTTAACATGTAAAACCGACGACAGACAATGTCTAAATTTGGGATTTCTTGTCCGTCACTGTCTGAATGCAAGCAAACTTACTTCCATGCCTCCTGTAAGATGACTAATGGATGGTTTGGGTCTGGTGGATGTTGTCCCATACATAACACCTGATGATACTGACGACTAGCTTTGTCTCTGCACTCACTACTGCAATAAACAACCTGAAAGGTAATGTCAACCAAAAGAATAAACGAGCATAATCATCAACCTCCCTAGTACACTTAGGAAGGAGTCATTATTTATGCCAGTGGGGAATACAAGATTTGTGGGGGGGATAAAACAATATCTACCAAAAAAAAAAGTTGGCAATGAAAAAAGAAGAAATGGGACCAAGTTTGCCAATGGGACAGACACACTTGAGTATACTTGGTGCTCTCTTTACATTTACTAACTTTATATGAGTGGTACTCTTTTTTTAAAACTTTGTGGTCTTTTTCCGGTGCAAATACAATATATTGTTTTTGGTAGATCTACTTATTTTTGTGAACATCGAATAGCTGTGCAAGTTGCAGTTGGCCAATAAATCCT
Source organism: Ophioderma brevispina (assembly GCA_023653785.1). Taxonomy (NCBI): domain Eukaryota; kingdom Metazoa; phylum Echinodermata; class Ophiuroidea; order Amphilepidida; family Ophiodermatidae; genus Ophioderma; species Ophioderma brevispina. The sequence goes on along the minus strand of JAMKCH010042625.1, from coordinate 28,400 downwards.
GAATTTCCACGAACAGTAAAGCAAGGTGTTTTGTGAAGGTTGTCTTGAACAATGTGTATGCATTTGAAGTCTGCTTTTTTCACTCAGTATATTCAGGTAATTGATTTTATTGTTTATGCTCTTTAAAAGAGAATAAAATATGAAGAGTCCATAGGCTATTAAAATTGCGATTTTATATTATTATACTTGGAAAATAACAGTTTTAGTGCTTTTTTCACATTTATATATCTTTTTCAGTTGTCAAGATATATTTTTTTTCAGTTGTCAAGATATATTCCAATTTTTTAAAAGTTTGTGCAATTTTCGGGCTTTTCTAAAAAAAATTGAATTAGGGCATAAAATTGCAAAAATGTTTTTGTTGGTTTCAATTAAACTGTTTACATTTTAAAAGAAAAGAACGAGTTACTGTTTGCTTGCATTTAGTAAAACGTATATTTTACGAAGATGACTTGTTATTTTTACGATAAAACATGTTGTGATACTTCTATTGCCAACATTTTCTTGTTAGAATTGCAGAAACTGCCTGTTAATTTCTATAATTAGCTTATAAATGCATATAGATGCTACTCAGCACCACTCAAAAACCCTTTCCCCTACTAGTGGCGGCGCCAGAGGGGGAACCCAATTTTGCCCCCTCTGAACATGGGATGACTTGGTAATTTTGCCCCCTCTGGATCGACCCCCTTGGTAAGCTAGTCAAACATGGTGAATGCTGAGAGGGAATTGTTTTTTGCATTTAACACCATGATCCATGGTCTATTATAAACATTGAACGGTTTACCCATTATTTAGGGGGCTAATTTGGGTTTATGTATTTCAGGTGAGCTATAACCATGCAAAATATCAATTTTTAAAAATTGCCTGTGTCCCCTAAATCAGGTGTATCTTTTCTGTATTTTTGGATACATGAATAGGGCTTACAGGGAAGTTTATGCAACTCTGTGTATATTCGTGTATATTCTTGTATATTCAGTTGTCCAACCTAAGCCACTAGAATTAAACCACATACTCCAGATTAGTTTTAATACAAAATTACTTTTAAACACAAAGAAACTATTGTAGACATATTCACTTCAGGTGAGGGTTAAAGCGACACAAACATGTAAAAACTAGTTTTGACAGAAAATGAGGGTGCCTACGTACATACTCACCTGACACTGTGGACAGACAGTGTGTTCCGCTTTCTTCACTTCACAACACTCCGGATGAGGCAGTGTCAAAGCGGGATTCCCACTAAGCCTTCTAGCCATCTCTTCCGCAGTCTCTAGAGACTTCATACAAAACTCACATGCTGTGTAATGGTAGAACTCATTCCATAAGAATTGGGTGGAGACTAGTGGTATCTCTTTGAAGAGGACGTCATCTGCACTGAAGTGCTGGTTTGCAAACACTCCTCGACCCTGGTGCAAAATAAAGATGGACATTTTTTGGACATTATGTACAGGTAAATTGCAGCTATTTTACCACTTTTGGGGTATGCTTGTATGGGTGGTATAGCATTGGTGTCCTCACCCAACAACGGAAACCAGAACTTGTTTTGTGTAACTGCAATAGAAATATTGGTTGAGTTTTACTCATTTTTAAGCACAAAAATATTGCATTACAAAGCATACCCAGTTGGATTGCTTTAAAATAGCGATTACTAAATGGGTGTTTTCAAAGGTTGTGTGGTCTGAAATGGTGCACCTGCCGTGACTTCTGGTGTGCTCATGGTTCTGTCCTTGGTCCTTTACTGTTTCTGCTCTTTTTGTAAATGACATCAAACATGTTGTTTCCCCTCTCCACTTTTCAAATTGCGGAGGCTCACTCATTGCGCGCCCATCCGTTGTGAATTGAGCACAACATTCTGCAGCAGGACATTCAAATATCTTCAGTGGTCAATCACACTAAACTTCCTTTAACAATCTTTCCAAATGCTCTGTAATGCACATGACCATGTCTGGTCTCCAAATTCCCTGCAGCTTTATTCAATGGGTAATGTAAAACTTGATGAAGTTGATCATTTCAAACTGCTTGTGTAAACTTTTAGTAAAGGATCTTCTCTTTTGATTCTCAGTTGCATTATAACTGTTATGACGTCTCCGTAGACGTGCTAAGGTCAGAATAACTTTCAACCACAATTAATGAGCTTTGCCCAAAGGATACTAAATTATATTATACGAATCGTATTAATGATCTTTACTCTTGATTTGGTTCAAGATTTGGTATGTCCAAAAAAAATTACATATACACAATTAGTAAAGATTACTTTATGGTTTACTAGTGTCCCCTGTGTTGAAAGCGTTTCAGTTCAACGATGAATGTCCTCACAAAGCGAAGACTCCAAAGTGACGCGCAAGTTCATACAAAACTCCTCAGTATTTATTCCAAGGGAATCTTCATCAGTATTCTCAGGTAATCTTGTTCCAGTCAGTTCAGACTAAATGATAAATTAACTCCCTCGACGATAATAAATCCACAGTCCAGATAACACCACCACGATTTCATCTGTCCACAATTTGTAATCCTCTTTTGATTCCAGCACTTCGGCTTCAAAGACGAAGTAATAATAATTACAGCAATCTGCTCATCATGGAATGAACAGATAATAAATCCCTGGCACGGTGTGTGGACATAAAATCTACATTATTGTAGATCAAACTAGCTTATCCCTACTGTATAGGCTGATTGCAACTGCTGACGGCGAGACTTAGCGCAAATCGCCTATCATACTGACTTCAAAAAAACCCATTCTAAAAATAGACATTAATCATTCTGTATGCACAAACTGACCTTGCCACCCATCAAATTCAGATTTCCAATCTACAATTACATCACTTCATATATATAACTGTGTGGGGAAATCCCGATGTCGTTCTTCAATATTTTGATCTCAAAACATAAACAAGTTTCAATTTACATCTTGGGGAATTCCCCACTTTCCCTTATGTGCAATCTAAACAGTGGCAAGTTAGCAAAAACACACTAGGGGTATTCCCCTTTCCTCTTTTATAGTAAACAAAATACTTTTTCCCGTTGAAATCTTCTCAAATAAAATTGAAAAATAAATTTTTTAAAAATTTAATCAAAAAATGGAGGCCATATAACGCCTCCCCCTAAAAAGAAAATTTTAATGATATGAAAATTTTCCAAAATCTGCTTACAACCTTAACCATTTTGTGGTTCATTTTAACATACAGTTTTACACAGTGTAAATTTTAACACTTTTTATCATGTTCTTTCATTGCGCCTTCAGTCTATATTACATAAAAATTTAACTAAATTCCTTAACAAATTTTGGCATCTCGGACAAGGCCTCTGCCAGACATTATCTTTTCCTTTGATATGTCTTATGTGCAGATTGTATTCTTGTAGAGTTAACTCAGCAGGTAAATTCGTGCAGTGGAGCTTCTAATTTGATCATCCACAAAAATGTCAAATACAAGTCATATATTTAATTGGTACTTGTTCCCAAATACGCATCAAAGTGCCAGTTTTACTGGATCTGAACTTCCAATCTCTCTACTATCCTGGTTCACTGAGAGCTGCAATTGAGATTGGCTCTGAACTGCCGAAATCATGTCCTGGGTTGTGACATGTGTTTCACTGGTACATCAGGAAATATGATTTCCCCTCATGAATTAATCTTTAATTCATCATCACCTTTGTTGACTTTGTGGGTAGATTGGCCCGAATTTCTTGTCTAAATTGGGAAGTATGTCATACTTTTTGCAATTTGAACCATAATCATCTTTCTGTGTTTTACACAGTGCGTTTTTTTCAGGTTCTGACTCCTGCTCTGTGATGTCAAATCATTGTACACTCATCACTACCTGGGATGAAAACACACCCGCAGCTTAACATTATCATCTCTCTCATTACTCTTTGAGGCATATTTATGTGACATAATTGTCGACTTTACGTCTACCTGTGTGTGTTGATCACATAGTCAAGTCCTCCCACTTTGTTCTCAATCTCAGATGGTCCAGAATACTTGGTTTCAAAGGATGTCCTTGTATTGGAAAAGTGCCAAAACCTTGTCCCCCCCGGCCTGAAACTCTGGCTCCTGGCACTTTTGTCATACCATGTTTTTCATTTTTGCCTGGCTCGTTTGGAGATTTTGTTTAGGCAATTTCTGTGCTCTTTGGAGCCTGTTGTTCCTGAATTGAGACACATAGTCTAACAATTCACATCAGGATTTTCCCAACAACCACTTTTTCTTTTTTCTTTCAGTAGTTTTCATGGTCCCCTAACTTTGTGACAAACCACCAACTCACAATGGCTGAAATCCTAATGACCTCTTGTCGCCTCCCTGGTAGCAATAACAGAAGAATGAACTCCCTCATCCATCCCTCTCAATTCAAAACAATAGTTTTGATCCTTGTTTTCAATGTTTTGGTTATCCTTTTCTAGGGCCCCCTGGAATTCTGGATGGTATGCTGAAGACTGTACTGGGAATTCCACCTGGGTCCATGACTTGTTGGAAACAAACCTGAACAGGACATTTGATCCTTGATCACTGAGTGGGATTTTTGGAAGGCCTACTAGGGTGTAAAACTTTGTTAGAGTTTCATTCACTAACGCTGTGCCCTAATATTTTCTCAAGGGTATAGCCTCATGAATCGTGTGGAAGGACACATGATGGTCAGTAAATATTGATTTTCCTTACTGGTCCTTGGAATTTGTTTCCTTAACGCAATCTTTAACACCCTACTAAATGGTCCTCAAATTCTGGTATTGGTTGCAAGGGAGCAGTAGAATTTTCTCTGATTGGGCTTGCCCAACCATTTGACATGTGTTACAAGTCTTGCACTACTCAGACACATCTTTTCTTGATTGTAGGCCACCACAAATGACTCCTATTCTGTCATGTGTTTTTCTCACACCTAAGTGTCCTCCCATGGGACTATCATGGGCTATGCCTCTCACTTCCCTATGTATAAAACTTACCTTTGGCACTACAATTTGATGCACAACCTTCCATTCCTCAGCTACAATTGCATCGTGTGGCCGCCATTTTCTCATGAGGACACCAGTTTGTTTGTAGAAACATACAGAATTGCTCGCTTCCGGTTTGCCGACAGGCCCTCGTCCCCTAATTTCCTAATGCTGGGTCTTGTGAGCCATTTACCAGCTTGTTCATGGCTTACAGGGTCTCCTTTACAGTCCCTAACTCTATCATGCTCACGGCTGATTTTCATGTTTACAGCTTGTTCACTTTGTTGTTGTGCTCAAGGGGCTGGATTTTCACTAACATGGAAATTTTAGTCCTCCCCTGACGAGGGGAGAATGACCTTCCAAATTCCTCTAATTTTGGAGAGCAAAGTATCCTCTAAATTTGGACCAAGTCATCCTCACGCTCTTCCTATTTGAATTAGTATTTTGACTCATCTCCTGCTCACTGTTTTCTTTGAGGGCTTTTCTGTTCATTGACCTAGTACTGCACAGTCTGGGAAAATGTCTATTTCCCTCATCAAATTTATCCACTGTACAGGGCCCTGGGAACTATGGGATCTGGGATTACTTTTCCCCCTGCCAATTCATTCCTATCATCATGGATACCCCTTTTACTGGAGTTCGTTGTCTAAACACCAATTGTGACAGTTCCAGAAAACCAAGTCTGAATTTCAAATTCATTTTGTGAAGGGGGACACTAATACAATCCAATAATACCTATCCCCTGAATCAATATGCACTATTTCCTGTGGAACTCTCAATATCCAATGGAAGTGCATCTTCCATATCATGGACTGCGCTCACACACGTGTCCCGCGTGATTCTAATGGGTTTTGATCTAACTATCACCTGAAAGTGTAGACACAAATCCCTCCAAAACAAAAGGCTTAAGTCATCCCTTACTTTTTCTGGTGTCAATTCCCTTTTTGGGGATTTCTTGTTTCTGAACATAAGAATGAACTTTTTGACCTCAAATACTGCAACAACCTATTGTTTTGACTCCCTTTGGCTCCCCTCCTTTTTGGGTGGATAGCCACGTATCTCCCAACACCGTGACCGTGTATGTCCTGCCTCTTACAGTGATTTGCATGGAACTGTGATTTGGGGCCATCCCATGTTTCTGTATTAGCACCATTTCTGTCTTTACTCCCCTTTTCATGGGAACCTGACTGGGATTTCCCCTCCTGAGTGCTACCATTTGTTAGAACCCGACTTATATTGTTGTATTTGGTGTGTACCTAGTAATTCTTGCTAGGCCCTACTAGTATGACTTAATTGTGAGTCAAAGCATTGTCGTCGGCCTTTACGGCGGCTTCACGCCAAAACTGTCAATTTTGTTTTTCATCGCATATGTTTTGTTTGAGATATCTGGATTAAGACAACTGTTTGAACTCTTACAACTACATCACTCCCTAAGTTGACGCAAAATTTTGCCCTACTTCTTTTGATAGAAGCCAGCGATCAAACATTGTTCCTTACACGGGCAAATTCAACTGGTTCCCGGTCATCCTTTTCTGACCAGACCCATGAATTTTTTGTCTATATGCCTCTGGCACCAAATTCATATGGCTTGGAGCACTGGGCCTCTTAACCTCGGCATAATCACTAGCATCTGGTCTAATGACATGGCCGAATAAAAAAAATCTCGGCTTTAACCAATGAACAACTGCGGGAGAACAAGTCCAAGACTCTCCTTGGGCCATTCAAGCTATTGGCATTTCTCAAAGTGTAAGAAGTATTTGTCTACTCTTGTCCCTGAAATTTTGGAATCCAGACGAATATTTTTCGCCGCATCAAACCAGAGGGCTTGGAAGAGTCTGACGAGCTAGCCTGTGGTTTTTCAATTTTTCTAATTCTAACTGAGCTTCAAGCTCTTTTTGTTTCCATCCATTTTTGCAATTTCCATTTCCTTTTGTTTCATTTCCATTTTGCAACTTTTCCTTTCTAATTCTTTTGTCTTTTTCAATTTGCAATTCATCTCTTTTTGGTTGGAATCTTTTTTGCATTGCATCTGCAATTTTTTTTTTGTTTTCTTTTTTCTAATTCATTTCCTTCTCTTTTTGCTTTTTTTCTATTCCATACTTTGCTTTCATTCTATTTCTAATGTCCTTCTGAATTTCCGAGTTCGTTAACTTGATTTATCACTTTCGCCCTGTTCCCGAATTTCTTTATAATCTTTCAAATACGAACTATCCCAACATCTTCCGGACAAATTTTTTCAATCAAACTCTTTTTTGATGACTTGCGTTCTCATATCCTGTTTTGCCTCAAGTCCTAATGCTTGGCTCGTTTCATTTACTCAGGCTTTCTGTCCTCAAGCTCATCAAACTTCTCCAATTATTTGGCCCTATAACACTTCTGGTGTCAAACCCATTGTGGCTGTACTCTACACACAAATACTAACTTGAACCAAACTACAAAGTACTTCATGTAATACACACAAAATGTGTATGCCAAAATGTGCACAAATGTTTACAATATTATTCACCTTTAATGTGTAAATTCTGACCAATAAGGCCTTCAAATTTATCTCAATTCATTCCCGGAAAACGAGCCCCCAATTCTGTATGACGTCTCGTAGACGTCTAAGGTCAAGAAATACCTTTCGAACAATCAATGAGCCTTGTGCACAAGATCTAACTTAATATATAATAAACTTTTTAAAATGATCTTTAACTTGATTTGGTTCAAGAATTTGGTATGTCCAAACAAAATTCCATATACACAATTAGTTAAATTACTTATGGTTTACTAGTGTTCTGTGTTGAAAGCGTTGCAGTTCAACGATGATCTGTCCTCACAGTGAAGACTTCCAAATGACAGCGCACAAGTTCATACAAACTAAACTTCCTCAGGTATTATATTCCAAGGAATCTTTTCTCTAGTTTCTGAAGGTACTCTTTCCCGCAGTTCAAGATGACAAGGCTAAATTAAGTCCCATCTACGATAATAAATCCACAGTCCAAAGATAATCAACCACGATGTCTACTGTCCACAATTTGGAATCCTATTTTGATCCCAGCACTTTCGCTTCACAAACGACAGTAGAATAATACAGCACTCTGCTCAATGGAATTGAACATAATAAATCCTTGGCACTGTGTGTGAAGCATAAAATCTACCATTATTTGTAGATAAAAACTAGCTATCCATACCGTATAGCTGATTGCAACTGCTTACGGCGCGAGCTTAGCTCAAATCTACCTATATATACTGACTTCACAAAAATCCCAGTCCTCAAAAATAGACAATTACAAAAAACAAAAAAACACGCGTTTTTAACCTAATTTTAAAAAAAAAAAAACATCTAAATTCAATCACTTCATATATAATAACTTTTGTGGGGGAAATTCCCTAGTTCTGCAATGATTTTGATCCCAAAGCATACCAAGTTTTCTAGTTTTACCAAATCTTTTTTGGGGAATTCCCACTTCCTCTATCGTGCAATCTAACCAGGTCATTAGCAAAACAAAAACTAGGGTTTCCCCTTTCTCTCTTTATCGTAAACAAAATCTTTTTGTCCCGTGAGAATCTGTTCTCATAAAATTGAGAAAATAATATTTTTAAGGTTTAAAATCAAAAAATGGAGGCCATATAACAATCCTGAACAAATTTCAAAGCTTTCTGGTTTATCATAAGTATGCACTAGAAACGATACCTAATTGCAGTTGATGAAACTTGAAAGTTCCAAAGGTTGGTCTTTTAGCCCCGGAGCTAAGCAACTTTGTAACACATCCTCAAGTACAAAAGGTTTGAGTTATTATTTAAATACATACATTATATTGCCGCTTATACATGCGCTCTAAGCACAGAACAAACTACTGAAATAACATGAAATATAATAAGAGCAACAGGAAGAAACAGATCAATTAACAAACAGAGGATCCTTTACTGTTTCTTAACCCTAACGCGCCGAATGCAATTAAGCAAACTAAACGTGTTACCGGTCGGTAAAATGTTTCTCGTTGCATCTCGGCCGTCAACAACTATTTTTTGTCGGCGCAAATGTCTCTCATTGGCCCTCATTGCATCTGGGCCGTCTTACCGTGAAATGACACGTCGATTTTTTTCCGTGCATTTGGTGGGCCGTTTCCGGGAAAATGACGCGTGTTTTTTTCCGTTGCTCTGGGCCGTCTTCCGGAACTGACGCGATGTTTTTCGTTGCCTTTGGGACGTCTTCCGTTAAATGATGCTATGCTTTTCACTGCATTTCGGACTGTTTGCCCGCAGAAGGCGCATGGCTTTTCATCAGGCGGGTGACACTGTGTACAATGCCCATAAAAAACAAAATTTCGTTTCCGGATGGTGATAGCCCCGCCACCATTTTCGCTAAGCTATTTTTTTAATTATCATAAACGCATCATGACGTAAACCGGAGCATGACGCAGCATAATAGCGTCCACGCACGACTATTATGTCGCGTAATAGCGCCACTCACATACTGGCGCACTATAAGCTACAATTTAATGCAGATCATGTGCAGTACGCATCGATTATTTATTTATTATTTATTTACCCTTTTTTAATTGCATTCGCACGCGATGTTCCTCGCTGTATCTGACGTCTTTCCGCCGGAAAAGGGCGCGATGCTTTTCATTGTCATCTGGGCCTTCTTTCTGGAAATGACGCGATTTTTTCTTGCTCTGGGCCGTCTTCCTGGAAAATGACGCGATGTTTTTCGTTGCATCGGGCCGTCTTCCGGAAAATTACGCGCTGTTTTTCGTTGCATCTGGGCGTTATTGACTTTAACCGCTACTTATCCTGTTCCGGGAAAAACTGCGCGAGATGCAATGAAACGCAAACTTTGGCTCGCGTTGCATCTGGGGCCGTAAAAATAAAAATAGATTGCCCTTCGTTGCATTGGGTTGGGCAGTCGGCCGGCAAAACGACCCTGTCCGGTTGATGTTAAAATGGCCAGTGTTTGTGCTTCCAGTGATTTTAGGTGGAAGGTTTGTTCCAAAATACGCGGACCGAAAGAAATGAAGGCATTGTCGCCGATGGTTTTATATGTTTGACAACCAGACGGGACCCATGAATGCGATTTCTTAAGTGTCCGCAATGAAGGGCCAAGACAAATATTGTACAGGGGTCAAATTTTTAAATTGATCCAATCACGTTGTAAAGTATACCATGTTATGTGTCTAACCAGGATTCAGAAACGGTACATTTTGTAATATCTACAGCTTAAAGTTTCAGAGTTATAGGCTAAAAACAGCAAAATCAATAAAAAGGGTCAATTTCAGTTGTACAGGGCCAGGGTCAAATTTTAAAGTTGCTCTGATTTGGACACAAAAAATGGTGTAAATTATTGGTGGAGCTCATAGGATTCAAATAAGGAATAGTTTTGAGTGTATCAAATGCTTGCTCAACAAAGGGGAGAAACAAGGTCAAGCCCCATTTCATTTTGACTCACATGTTGATGTTCTATTTGAAACATTTATCCACGACACTGATTGATAGAAAATGAGATCAAAGTGACCATTTATTTTTTATGATTGGATCAAATTTCAAAATGGCCACTACGGCATCCAATTTGCCTATGCGATGCCTATTAGGATGCTCACCGACAAGCATGCCAAGCATAATGCGATTGCAGGGTTACTACGGGGGTAGTTCCAATGATTGTAACCTCATGTCTGACGTTATTTTTATCACTGGAAATTATCATATCTCTGACCTGAGGTTACAACAAGACGCTCGTAGTTTCGAATCCGTTTAACAGTGTGGTGTGAAAAAAGTGATTCTCTCGACTCAAAATTACCGCTTGTGACGTACTTACGATGCTCTGATCTAAAAATCAGCTACGGACGTGTTCTTGAGTATGCTAGTTTTCCTTTTGCGCATTGGATGTCAAAATCAGACATGTTCCATTAATTTAACATTTTTGTCATTATTTCATATATCTGATGTGAATGAAATCTCGCTATGTTTACCCACATTTAACGCATGCGCTTTGCACCAAGACTTATCGATGTATTTCAGATAGTTATAGATCGATTATTCATGACAGATAGGTATCGTAGTCTCTATTCCACTCATGGTTACAAAAAGATGTTATCCAATATTTATGCGTCCGATAGAGGTCGTCTCATCAAGCATTTCAAGAGACTAATTTTTTTAAATTTTGTTGATCAGCAAAAGCACATGTTCAACAGCTCTAGCGTTACCAGATTTGGCACTTAAGACTGAAAACGTAATATCGCATACCTAAACGTAAGATCGCATCGCTAAATATCACTAATTTTGTGATCATTTATGTGAGTCAGTGAAAATTCATAGTCCACAATTGTAGAGTATGTCCAGATAAAAGTGAGTCAACAGTCGAGTAATTCGGACCATTTGGAGTGATTTGGGTGAGTTTATAAATTAGAAACCTTAAAGTATGTTAAAAAAATTACAGACTTGGCATGACTTCGGGTTTGTTTAAAGTTAACAACAGAAGTGATGTACAAAGCAACCGAAGTCATGCTCAACAGGACTAACTACGGGGGTAGAGTGCTTAATTTTAAATGGCCTCACCATTTTTTTAATAGGCGCTTGCACAGCAGGTCAATAGGTTATCTTGGCCAGACTGCCTCCAGAACAACCCAGCATGAGAGAATACAAAGCTCAAAGGAATCACTGTAGAAATAGCTGAAATGTTCAGGTGAAGCAAGTGCATGCATTGGTATTCTCCATGTGGGTTGATTCTGGAGGGGCAAACAAAAGTCCATTCAACATTTTAGCTCTGTGCAAGCCACACTGAGCATGGCCCTGGCATGCATAGCAAGGTCTACAGTACAATGGTTTTAACCGTGCACTGTTGAACACATAATCAATAATTGCACGTATTGCATAAGCCCCCCCCCCCCCATAAGCCATGGCATAACTAAGTTTAGCAGCCTTAGCTTCAGTTCAAGGTTCAACATACAGTTTATTCCGTTGGGCTGCCCAATTCACATAAGGTTGGTGCCGGTGGTGCCAAAATTCATAGGGTGGTGCCGGTGGTGCCCAGTGTGTGGGAAAAATTATCTGGCGATGGTGGTTTTAGGGTTATAACAAGCTGGGTGTTACATCCTCTCCTAGGCGCTTTCGCATAGGTTATGCTCCCGGGGTTATGCTCTACTGAAGTCTATGTGTACCTTGAGATCATCAATGTGCTTGAATACACACCAGAATTCTGCAGCACAGTCGCTGGCATGTTTTTGTCCATGGAGGCTGCCATTTTTAAAAAACGACCCGGCTATTCGCACAACAGTTGTGTGAATAGGCGAGGATCCTGTAATTCGTACAACGGCTCGGGACCAGTCAGAAAGGCTAAACACATGCGTGTTTGAAGTTGATCGTTGATACCAACGCTGCCACAGTTGTGTTGTAGTGAACTTCTAGTTTCGTCAATAACCAGAGGGGGTCTGAAACAATCCCATTCTCATTGCAATGTGTGTCCTAAACACAAATTTCCGTAGCTAGGATGAAAAGTAGGCCATTCAAGAAGTTTAAGAATCACAGGACTGGACAATTTCATGATCATATAAAAGTTACTTAGAAGTGCTGTCACTTTGTGGGCATAAAATGAATTATCACTCTTGCACCCCACATAAATTGGACCGAGCGCCTAGTCATCTAAATAAGACTTTTTTCTCCTGTCTGGAAGTTAATTTTGCTGCCTCATGAAGCTTCATGAATGGATAACAACTTTCGCCAGGTTACCTAGTTTTTTCCATAATCAGAAATAATCCGGAGATGTCCCATTATTTTGCATCTCCGATAGTTATCAAATCAATATCAACTTAACTTTCCCCTATAAAGTCCCAAATTATGGCATCACAGGGCTCTTCGCCTTCGAATTAAAAAAAAAAAAAAAAAATGTTTTCCAATTGGAAACTAGTTTTTGAAGCAGTTAAAAACAAAATTAAACCAAATTTTTCCTCAGATACAAGATTTTCATGCTGATAAAACAAACCTTTCACAGAATATCTTTGTTTTGGCCAAAGTTAGATAGATTAAAACTTTTTATTAAAAATGATAAAAAAACCAAATATTAAAAAACATTTGTAATTTTTTCTTTTAAATTTAACCCAAACCTGAATCTGAAAATTTGTTGCTGTAAATATACACATTACAAACCAAATCTCCACACTAAAATCACAAAGACATCACAAACAGCACTGTGAGTTTTAAGTGAGTTTTAGAATTGCCAGTGAATTTCTATAAAAGGTTGCAGGATTTATACATTGAGCACCAACACAACTCACTAAATCTGCCAGCAATACTACTAGAAAAAGACTCGAGTCATTTACTACTAGACTGAGCTCACTACAACTCACTTTTAAAAGGGTTTTTGTTTTACTTTGTTTTTGCTTGTCATAATAAGAGGTTTGTTTTTTCCCTCAACATTCCCATTGTTCTCTTCCATGTTTGCTATGAATAACTTCTATCTTTTTCTAATTCGTTACTGGTCTCTTCCTGTATTGAGACCAACTAAAATCATTGTGCGAACAGAAACAGCTTTCTCTCTTTCACACAAAAGGTCTGTTGTGAAATAATAGGAACCCTCACTTAATTCGTACAAAAGTTGTGCGAAAAAACAAATCACGCCTATTCGCACAACTGTTGTACAAATAACAGAAATCTGTGTCTAATTTGCACAAGCCGTTGTACGAATAAAGGAAAGTCCTCGCTTATCGCACAACTGTTGTACGAATAGAGTCTTCCTTTTAAAAGCTGATGAAAATTACTGTAGAGCTGCTGTAGAGGGCGCTGTACACAGTCATTAATTGCAATCAGAGGGGGCCAGTCAATAACGTATCATGTACATTCTCCTGCACCCCACCTTTGTATGTTTTTTATATTGTGAATAATTTAGCATGTTGTAGCTTTTTGTGCAGAACTTTCCATACTAGCGCCGGACGTCCGGGACTCCCGATGATGTGGAATCGGATCCGAGGAGTGATGGTGTCAATTCCAATAAGCTCTATGGACGTCCTAGATCCTTTGAACGCTTCTTTTCATCTTCTGGATTTTATTTGCATCTTAAGCATGCCGTGTTTTTTGCTGGCTAATAGGCTCCGTTTCTTCTAATTTTCCTTTAAAATCCAGGCTGATCCAAGGGATTGGATTTATTTTAGTAGACTTGCCAAAACACTTACGGCGCAAACAAAAATAAAAATATTGGAAATGGAATGGCCAGAGAGTGGGGAGGGGGAAGGGCTTTGAATGATGTGTTTGGTTAAAAAAAAAAAGTGTTAAGATTATTGGGTATCAAGCTAGGGTATTCAGCCACCCGCCCCAACAAAAATTCTGGGGAATCACCCAAGCTGCAAGCCCCATCAACCCTTTCCTAAGCATAAGCCCCCTCTCTTTAAATTGCCACAAAATGATTTTGGCGCCGTCAACAAGGTAAACTAGACCCAGCTCTCAGGTACAAAACTGATCGACAGGACAGTAAATAGTGCCAAGGCCAAAATAAACGGCGGGTACAGTGTGCCCCCCCCCGCCCAAAAAAGCCGCAACAAATGTTTTGCAAGTCGCCATAAGTTTTGAATATAAAAGCACATGGTACTTGTTCTTTGTTGTAAGTAAACATAGGACTATTAGCTAATGTCCCCAAAATCATATGATAAGGTCCAATATTTTCAACAATCAGGATAGCCCGCAGAACCCATTTACAAAAATGAGGAGCTGGTAACTACAAGAGTGGCACTGAAGAACAGAATGGCAAATATATACAATTTCGATTGCAATCATGTATACAGGGCCGTACACAGGATTTTTTTGGGGGGGGGGGGTGCGGATCCTGACAAAGTGTATCCTTTTCGGAAAAAAAAAAAAAAAAGTGGGACCTAACCCCCCTAAAATGGCCGTTTTGAAACTTTTTGAACATCTCCGCACCAAAATGTTGACTTCCTTGTCGAAATTTCTTTAAATTTGGACATTTTTATGCCAAAAAATCAGCAAAAAGTGGACCCCCCACTGCGTACGGGCCTGAATATGAATTGCCCAACTCTTCATGCAGACAACACTCCTTGATCAAATAACTGCATTTACATTAAAACGGTTAATGATGAAGCAAAATTTATTGGTTGATAAAATTACATTCCAAGACGTATCAGAAAAAAAAAGGGGGACTTAACTAAGTCATCGGACAACTTCCCCACGTTACATCAAATATAAATGTGTTGGGGCTGCAACTGCTTGTTACATTTGAAACTTTATGAAAGTAAAGCATGCTGTCAATCCAAAACTCAATAGAATAATATATCATGTCGGTCATTAAATTGGGTTTACGATATAACTCTTGTGTGCTGTCACAAAATGATGATGATTGATTAAGCTTTATCCAATGCTGTCTAATTTGGACAATATACAAGACATGTGTTGATCATCCATGCATAATTCAATCTTTAAATGTTTATTAGCTGGCTATTACCAATGGAAACTGTCATATGGTATCTTTTGTTGCAGCACATGTCATTTAAATCTACCTGTATACACTTTCAGAGACCATTAGCTACACACTCTTCTAGGTGTATGTTTATACCTCACAACAACAAAGAAAAGATTACAGTCTCACCATGCATGGGTAGTCTAAGTGCTTTTGTTCAAAAACTTATATGGCGCTGGCCCACCATGACCCGGGGGGGGGGAACTCCTAAAAATAGATGACGCATGGACGGGGAATGTGCGCGGCACTACTGACCCCTTTTCAAACCTGCTGTCACTGAACGAAAGACGCCTTTTAAAATGTCACTGAAGGACCCCCCTTTTTTTTTACTCCTCAGTTGATGTGCTTCACGTTTTTAATCAAATGTCACTGAATGACCCCTTATTTCTATTTAATGGCTTCTCACAGGAAAAGCCCCTCTTTTTTCTTTTGTTAAGTTCTACAAATAAACGGGGTTTGATGGTTAGAATTTGCCCGAGAATGACCCCCTTTTTCACAAAATGTGATGAGGATCAGTGATTGACCCCCAGTTTTGATCCTCCTCCACAAGGTGACACCCTTTTTTCCCAGCGAAATGACCCCTAATTTGAAAAGTCCAACCGACATCCCCCGTCACTGAGATACGTGGCCATAGCACAAGAATGTTGCATTTTTTTTTGACAAAGTTAAAGAGGGATCTCAGATTTGTAGTTAGACCCTCAAGTAGGGCTACTTCAAGTCATGTTGGTTCAATTTAGGAGCTGGAGAGGGTAAATAGTTTTAGATGGTTAGAACCCGGAAGCCTTTCATGCATATTACAAGCCATCGCAGGCGGTACGTCAACTGCAACTACCGAGAGGGTGCCGATGCGCAGCCCCGCCGGTGTTGAATCAATTAATTGACTCCGATTTGTCCCGGGGCCCGGGGATCACAAGTTTATAACAACAGAAAAATACAGGAAAAGAAGCACAGCATCACTCGGCAGAAGGAATGTGAACTAGCGTGAGGCATAAACAAGCAAAACTTTTGGGGTGGTCTTGTTAGACCTTTCAAACAGCCAGAAATTAGCTCTTTCTGACTTTTAAAAAAATGTGTTCAGGTGATACATTATTGATACTATGTGTCTTCTTCCTGATTTTGACGCCAATTTTCTGGATCAGAAATCAACGTGGCTAAAACGCAGGGTGGAAAAAGTCTACCCTTTCCTGCGGGAGAGATTGCCGTTACCGCACCAGTGACGTGGTAGCTTGGTAGCTCGAAGTCAAGGTTCGCAGGGACGCGCCGAGGAAGGCTGACAGTTCGGACATGTCGGGGCGACGACAGAGTAACTATACCCAGGCATTTGTTGTGTTTGTGTTGCCGTCTTTGATTGTTGGTAAGTCAGGATCTTCCCGCTTGTGTTGCCCATTACAAGAAGGTCCGGATTTGCCAGAAAGGAGGTGATTTTTAGTTGTATTTTTTTATCATAAGTCCCTAAATCATAATGATCATCATATTGAGGGATTAATTTTTATTAGTATGAAGAATGCACATTCTGAAGGATAAATGTGCTTGAAACTTTTACAAAAGACTCGCAAGTTATCATTGATTATTCTTTAACTTAAAGTGCTTTCGTGATTCACTCCAGCAACGCTTCTCTGTCTGTTTATATAAAAATTCATTGTTCACTAGATATCCTTGAGAAAAGCAAATTCAACAATTTGAGCTCATTTCCGATCTTGCAGTTTTTGTGTTCTGAGCAAATGCTTGTTTCCCACGTCCCATGTGTTCTGCTAAGGCAAACTCCCATTACTGTCTTACCTGTTGTCTTAACGGATGTGGAGGTTCTGCAAATACATACTACTAACCTTTTGCCTGTCACTCCCTCACTTTGTCGATCTCAAATACCCTACAAAAGAGCGAACAATCCCTGCATTCATTCACTAGCCGCACAATTTGACCAATCCCATGCGGTGACCTATCTGAAAAAAACTCAACAGAAAATATAATCCAAATTATTTGAACAAAATTGCAGACTACAAAATATCTTCGCGTTTCCCAATCATGCGGAGCAATAATCGCAGCACCAGGGTCTGCAATACTCACGGTCACCACGTGTCGTTTGTTTATCAACACGGATGACTTTTGCGCGATCTCCCCGCAATGTGTCTCATTCGGGGCCCATTTCCATACGGGAACTTTTAACCACCTCCAGTCGGCTAAAAACACAGGGTTAGGAGCGTAACGTAAACACCAGAAAACTTAAAACTATCTTTTGACGTTCACATCTCCTCTGAGCACTATAGTTGTGTAATCGTCCGGCATGTGACAAGTAGGGCACCGTTACGATCGAAAATATCACGTTTGTCGTGAATTTACACCCAGTGCCTCGATGGTTTTTTTTGAATCCATAAGATATTCCTTCTACATTTTTGTAAGATTAACTTCACGTGAAAAGGACTTTTCTTGTAATTTTAGCACTGTTCGTCGCGCAACGAACCAACAAATTTTTTTGTAAAATACCTCGGTACAAGTCCCCCCCGGATGGAAATGGGCACCGAATGAATGCATTTCGGGATCGTGGCAAATAAGTCTATTAATTTATCCTTTCTCTTGTTTTTCTTCTTCTCCAGTAAGTACCTGAGTCCCTCCCCATCGTTCGAACTCACAAACTGACGCTCAAGTGAATAGCACACATTGTACGGCCATGCTAGATTAGAGGCTCCAAGGGATTTCAGTGGTCCCAGGGTCCGGTATGTGACCTCTCCGTATCAAAGGTCACTTTATTCAGGCCTGGTTTTCCACCAGTCCTCACGAGAAAGGTTGTTTCCCGATAATTAGGAATTTCTAATCTATCTACGGTTTTTCGAGAAATTTTGAGTATTACACGCTCCATGAAAAAGGTATATATTATATAAGGAACACCCCAAATATATCAACTCGATTCTGAATTGCTTGTGATATTTTGGTCGTCTGCAGTGTGAAAAGGTGGCTCTTGGGCATTGGCCTGTAAACACAGTCTACAAGGCAAAGGTATTACGTATTTATTTGCAGAACTCCACCTCCGTTACTGACAACATGTGTAAAGACATCATGTGGATTTATGCTTAGCAGAACTAACTGTCCATAGGCCCCCCCCCCCCCCCCAACTGTCATGACTGTGCTATAATTTTCTGTCCGTTTACGACATAAAAATCAAAATTGAGAATTACTTGGCAGACAAACGACGGTCGATTTGCAATAAGATTTGGCACACGGATTACTAATGTGATGTTTACCACTATAACAGTTCGGATGATATTAAAATCTTAACCTTTTTTGCATGTTAAGTTTAATCTGGGGGGGGGGGGAGGACGAGTCTGTGGATCACTAATTCCCCCTTAAATATTAGAAAACACTGAGTACATGGATCGAATCCAATGGGTTCCCTACTGTCGCCCATGGAAGACAGGGTATGAAAAGCACACACATAATCCACATGGCCCATAAGTTGGTTTGTTTACATTGCTGTAACTGCCTCAAAAAAGTGAGTATGAGTGTAACTTAATAACCTAACTCTTTTATTTGTACTACTAATCCAAATTGTCCATTAATACTGAACTACACTTGCTAAATTTAATAAAAAAAATCAGAAAAAAGTGGTTTTTGGTTCATTGAAATATCCTATATCTAACAAAACAAGCAGTGTGTCAATCAGGCCCATTGTTGAGGATGAGGGTTGTTGATAAAGCTATTCATAAGGGGTGAAATGGCGTGGATGAGTGACCATCTCTCTCTCCAATTCAGTGGTGCTAAAAAAACTCTTGTTATATCCATATGTCGTAATTAACAGTCTTTTGTATTCAAGTAGTGCTACTCGCTACTCCTGTCAAATGCAAAGTAAACAGTAAAATGATCAACAAACCGCTGCGGGGTGCAATCCTATGTTCTGTCCTTGTGTTGTCCTGAGGGTTTGTACTAGCAAAGCTGAAGACCACATTTCGATGTCGTGGGTGTACACACTGGTGTGCTAGAGACTGACTGAGTGAGAGAGACACAATCTTAGTGTTCTTAACTGAGGAAAACATTTTTCCAGATGACCATGTCCCTACATTATGTCCCATAATTGTGACGACCCATTTGACATTTATTTTAACATTGGTCATTATCATATATCACTGGATATGTGTATTGATATGATAATGACCAATGTTAAAAAAAAGTCAAATGTGTAGTCACACTTATCGGGACTAGTCTATCCTGCTGAAGCATGGAGGAGTCATGCCAAAATAGTGTGTACCTGATATGACCAAAATTTTGTCTCACATTCTCCATTAAATTTTTCAACAGCTTCATGCAATAAATATTACTGATTCCACCTGAAAGAATTCCTTCAGAAGGTTCAACAACAGGATAGTCGTAAATATTCTTCATCCACTTTTTATGAAGTGAAATTTAATGAAATTTCAAGATTGTACCTAAGATTCTACCGTTGACTAGTCCGATTTTGTATTGCCAGGTGCTTATGAAACTTTAGCTTGTATTTACAATTGGAGATATTACTGTGCTAAAGGTAAGATGTTTAGCAAAGCACCAGTGTATATTGAAAATTGGAGGTGACATGGTGTCAGTGGTCAAAATTTTGAAGGCTTACCCAAAATGTCAAAGCTGATACACATAATGTTTGGTACTTCACATATAGACTGTTCAAGGCATACGTTTAAGAACCTTCATGTAAGTCCCTCACTTATTGGGACGAAGGACTAGTCCCTACTACACAGCACTTTCACTCCCATTTTATCTCAAAAGTGTTTCACTCTTGGAGTCACAGGCTCCAAAATAAGAATAAGGGCGGGCAAGGCAATTTGCCCGATTTAAAAAAGGGCACCAAGGCATTAAATGTTACAAGAAATAGCAAAGTTTTTAGGGCACCAAGGTCAATGGAGGGGCACCTAAGGCAAATTGCCAGTTTCCTAGGTTCATGTGGAGCCTGGGGGGGAGTAAATTCTCAAGATTGAAATGTCAAATTTTCAGAGTGAAAGCCTGAACTGATGGTCACCAAGAACCTAAAATTGAAGATTGACTTCACTCTTATATTATGTTTTCACAGAGTGAAAATGCAAGTTCATATATTTCACACTTGATATGGAGTGAGTGAAATTGGGGTGCCTTTGTGGGGGGGTACTATATATCTGGAATCAAATCTGAGACGTGTCGCTCCCTGTGCCGGCCGATGTGTGCAGTGAGTATTTGCGCCGAGCTAGCCGCACAAAAGTTAAACAATTGACCCTCTGCGTGAATTATAGCCATCGCGCCTAACGTATTTACGTTACTAGAGACGCTTGTTACAAGGTCAAGTGCAGCTGTGCATACGCGGTGGGATCAAAAAACGCACAACATTTTTCACGAGTTGTGACCGCGCTCAGATTTGATCCAGACATATAATTACATACAAAATTGGGGGTAAATTTGCAAACGTTTATTGATTCATCAGTTGCGAATACCTACTGGCCGTCACCATTCCTTGTTATAGAGCGCCACACATACGCGTGCACGATTTGCTGCATGTAACACGCATCTATGTACCCCTTTGCGTGTTGTCATGGTTTCTGTTTGGCAGTAATCTGGGCGTGGCTTGACACAGAGAAAAGGAATTATGACAAGAGTAGCTACAAGAACGTTTCAGAGAGGTTCGTTAAAGGATGGGGCCCCAGGATGACCTGCATATTTATAGTAGACCTACATTATTTAAAAATTTTTATCTGATTTGCAGATAGCTAAATAAACCCATCGAATGTGTGTTCCCAGCTTTGGCTCAGTACAACCCCTCGGAGCCAATGACAGACAAAGGACAGACATAGGATGGCATTCCAAGCATGTTTTTGTTGACATTTAAACTGTTTATTTCATAGACCAGAGTCGATCGAGAAACTCTTATCCGTCAATTGCGCCAGTTGACGGATATAGACTCTGAGAGTGTACATTCGGGCGGCCCTGCTTTGCAGAAAATTTGACGATGGACTTTGATTGTAAATTATTTTCTCGCCAGTCGACTTCACTTGCAAACACTTTTCACTTCCAGATCGGATTACTTTTTTCACTTACATGTAGGATCTAACGCAAGGATTAACCGGTCATGTTTTGGTTTAACTTTCCGCGCCCGCCCAGTTCTGGTACCTTACGTCTTCTAACCGTAACTGCCACTGCATATTTCGAACAAGATCGGATAGATTTAATCAAATACAAGAGACTGTAATTACTGGATCATATGTTTAATATAGCTAGGTGGTCCCGGCGTTCCCCAGGTTTCGCGATCACCTTGTTTGCGTCACCTGGCATGAAGGACCCTCAGGTTTCGTGGTGCCTTGACCTGGAATGAACTCTGATGACCTTGTCGTGACCTTTAAAATTTTTGGCATCATCAATCGATCGCCCCTGCCCACCAAGTTTTCGTCTGGAGACACCAAAGTGTAACACCAATATTGACCACTCCTTTGACCTTGAATGACTCCTTATGACCTGGTTTGAGACCTTTAAGATTATTGGCATCAACAATCAACCCACCCTCGAAGTTTCATGTCCATACACCAACATTTACTCTATTTGACTCTTTGACCTGATGACCCCTAATTACCTTGTCGTGACCTTTAAAATGTTCGGCTCAACATCGCCCCCACCCTCTAAGTTTCATCATGTCCATACACTAACGTTTACCCCCCCTTTGACCTTGATTACCCCTGATGACCTTGCCGGACCTTTAAAATTTTCGGCATCAACAATCGACCCTGCCCATCAAGTTTGTCTGATACACCAAAGGGCTTAACCCTTTAACCTCCTTGACCTTGAATGACCTAATGACCTTGTCATGACCTTCAAAATTGTTGCGTCAAAAATCGACGACCCGACCATCCAGTTTCATGTCCATACAACCAAAGTTAACCCTTTGACCTTGAATGACCTAATTGACCTTGTCATGACCTTTGATTCCACTAACCAATACAACCTCGGTCTTTGAACATTCAAGGGGACCCACCCACCCACCAAGTTTCAGGAACGTGCGACCCGCGGGTCTCCGAGAAAACCAACGTTTAACCTCATTTGACCTTGAATGATCCCTTATGACCTTGTCGTGACCTTCAAAATTTTCGGCATCAGAAATCGACCCCACCCTCCAAGTTTTATGTCCATACACCAATGTTTATCCCATTTGACCTCATTTGACCTTGAATGACCCCTGATGACCTTTGATCCACTAACCAATACAACCTGGGTATTGGGACGGTCAAGGGGCAACCACCCACCAAATTTCAGGAACGTGCAATCCTCGGTGTCCGAGAAAATAGATGCGGTCCATTTGACCTCTTTTGACCTTGAATGACCCCCGATGACCTTTGATCCACTAACCAATACAAACTCGGTCTTCGGAAGGCCAAGGGGCACCCACCCGCCAAGTTTCAGGAACGTGCGACCATCGGTCTCCGAGAAAATAGACGCGGTCAGACAGACAGACAGACACACTGACAGACCACCGGTATCATTATATAGATAACAAGATTAGGCCACTATGAATTGAGAGATGGTCACTCATCCATGCCAATTCACACCTTATGAATTCGCCATGATGGCATCGAAGTGTTTACATAACTCCCTGGTTACTGGATCACGCACCTTTTTGAATGTTATTGCAGGCCATAGACTTTGTGTAGTGATCATTTCGATTGTGGTGCAGGACTCAAAAGCGTGATCCAGTTGACATAGTAACAACCGGATTACACGTAACACTTTGCTAGCGAATAGCTTTATCAACAACCCTCAACAATGTGCATACTAGCTGCTTGTTTTATGATTACAATTGCACAAAACCCCTTTTTCCTTGATTTTTATGAAATTGAGCAAGTTTAATTCAGTATGTGACAACTAAAAGTGATTTACCGGGTAGGTTAAGTTTCACTGATATTTCACTATTTTTTAGGCAATTACAGCATGTAAACAAACCTACTTAAGAGTCATGTGGACATGTGTTGTGCTTTTCAATACCTTGTCTTCCATGGGTGATAATAAGGCTTTTCACACTGAGCCGGTGATCGATCCACTTTTGCGATCGATCGCCGTCTGTAGACTTCAAACCAGCCACCATATTTATATAAATTATATTGCTTCGCAAACTCTGACACACATATCGCTGTTGTGCTTCCTCAAATAACAGCACACATTCATCCACTAAATGCACTTACGTAAGAGTCTATCCGCCATGTTGAATTCCTTACTCAGTCCGTTCAATTTTAGGAACGGAAAACTCACAATTTCTGTGTGGAAACAAACCAGGTGACAAGTCATATCACTTAAAAGATGGCCATGTACCTCAGCATTTAAAAAGTCAACTACAACCACTGCCGTAAATGTCTCAGAAAGACGTATTTCGTGAGAGCAGCAGCTCATTAAATCCTTCTTTTGAAAAACTTTTATATCGTAACTAAGGCGCTATTGCGCATGCGCGTCTAGTATTCAGAAAACGGCTGGTTGTTACCCTTTAATTTTCTATCAGTGTAGGCCTACACGAACACTATTTTTGTTCCGAATCGTTCGTGTATTCATTTACATGTTGGTGACAAAGACCAACAACTGTCGAATTTTGTGCCTCCACGAAAACGCAATCATTGCACCATGAATTTGTATTCAGTTATGATATCATCTGAAAATGTTTTTAATTCAGATTAGGCAGTTAAATAGCCCAAACACCCAGGGAAATGTAGTATTGTTCAAGGCGCTCTTTTGTTCCCTTTCCGAGGTGCAAGGTAAGGCAAAGCAAAGCCATACATCCGGCTCAATAGACCCTTGGTAGACTGGAGGCACATCCCAGTATGATCATGATCATTTGTGTTGAGTCTTCCCCGACTTACTCCATCCCAGGCTAAGCCATAGGCATGATAAAAGATGGAATTTCATGATAAAAGATGTTCCATTTTATGAAGTATTACTGTTCATAAATCACTCATGATTAGTACATGATTCTCCCATATATAATTTATGAATTGCTACCGTCCACTAATCACTCAACAGCGAGGCACCAGCCGAGCGTCTCCATTCCACATAGTGGATTCGCATGAATAAAAATCACGAAATTTCCAAGAACGCGCCCTAGTTTAGGAAAAATACATTTCTAAATTTGGGGGATTCAGGGGCTTTGAGAAACCTTGTGTTAACCAATAAATACGGCTACACACCTGACATAAAAGTTAAATGCTCTGGAACTGTTTCACACCAATTTTTTTCACGGTTTACAAACACAAACTTTGACATCTCAAATGCAACAGATATCCAATTGTAGGTGCAATTGAGGCTGCCCAGACCTTTATATCTGGCAGTGATGTAATCAAGGGATCGGATGTAGGATTGACCTTAAAATACATTCATACCTTCATTCTATAAATCAAACTGTTGATTGGGTTGCTTGCGTTTGTTCTGACATGTAAGTGGGAGGCAATAAAAACCCTAAACATTCAGGAAAGAATTTTCTTCAAAGGTTAAACGTTATTTTTGCTTGATTGTTTGCTTTGGTTGTTTACAGGATAACAGGCTTAACTCAGAAAAGATTTTTATTTGGTGTCTTTCGGACTTCGGTTTCAGAAACTATGTCCGTTTGCGATAGACCAAAAATTCGGTTTGGCCGATTTAATGCCTACAATTCGTGGCCGAGACTGACCCGACGTATACCATAACCCATTATAGCAAAGACAATTCACACGTGCAATTTCCAGATGGTAATCGATTTTCTTCGCGACAAAAAAGCTCAAAAACTACAGTTTGAATAAAACGGTCTATTGTGTAACATAATTATAAGTAAAATATCTTCAAAAAAAATAAATTATACCATGGTTCAATCATAAAGATTCCGTTATTGAAAATCCATCATATACATCAATGTCTCATTTGCATGATTTCATTAACATAATGAAACTGCTCATATATTTTTTGTTTTAACATCTCTAAGGTAATTATTTTGCACAAATACAGTCCTACTCAGCATCCATAAATTGGTGAGAATGAAAAAGCTGTTTTCTGTAGTTTTTCGTAAAAATTGGAATTAAAACTTATATTCCAACGGCACTGTTTTTTTTTTTCACAAGCGGAATACAAAACCTTCTATGTTTCACTTTATCCCAAGTTTTCGGTTGTAGGTTAAAACCATGAATCTTGCTGAACCAAAGTAACTGTGTCTTACACCAGCTATCTTGAATTTCTTATTTGAGAAATTGATTTTTTTTTTTCAACTCGCTCGGCATTTTCTTTTGTAATCGCGGGGATATTATTTTTATAATTTTTCAATTATTCTCTCACCTTCTATGTTTAACAATAATTTTTTGGTGTTAACTGATTTACTCAAATCACTGCTGAAGACCATGCTACTCTAGTAAACGATGCATCTTTGTGTTGGGTCAAATCGGCCAAACATGATTTTTCAGTCTCTCATCAAATGGGCATAACTTTTTCCTCCCAAGTCCCCAAATGACACCAAATAAACGTTTTCTGAAAGCCTTTTTAACCCGCTTTAGACCAAAGGCAAACATTTGAGCAAAATAATTCTTAACTATTTTAATTATTTTTTATTCTGAATGTAGGGTTTTTTTTGACTCACACTGTATGTCAACAGTATTGTCAAGTTCCAGTTTCTTTCTGATTTTTCTTATTTTGACATCCAAAAAGTTGCTCTAGTGGTGGATTTTGCCCTATTGGATATTGATATTTATCTGATTTAGGTTTGACAAGTTTGACAGCATATTATAATATTTAAGAAAATTGATCTTGGACCAGCTTGTCTAGTATTTTTTTACTGTACAGTATTGACTGAAATAAAGTTGCATAAAAATGCAGGGGAATTTCATTCCGCTCCATGCGGGTTGAGCAGCTGGATTACCTCGCGATCTCCGAGCGTTCGTTTTTGGATACTTTCCAGTAATTTATCAGTGCTCTTGTCACTGATGGTGCTTCCCTGCCTAAAGAAAGCTTAAGGGCAATTCCACCGTCATGGACGTTACATTTTGCCCACCCTCTCTGTATTCAAAATGTATTCCAACATTCTTGAAAGCTAAGGAATTTAATTTTATTTCTGGTACTGATAGCTAATTAACATACTAATGTTTAACAAGAACATCAAACATCTAGAAAGCGCTTGTTAATTAACAAGAAAAGAGCTATAGAAGTCAATGTCATGGACGTTACGGATGGACGTCATTTATTACCAAAACTCTCTGAAGTTGGAATCTCAAGTTTCATTATTCCTGTTTTATTTTAACTATGGTAACACTTTATTTAACTTTGAGTTAAAATAAAGGAAAGCACCTTCTTATAATATAGAAAATCTTCCAAATGTATGTCATGGACGTTACATTTGTGTGAATGTCATGGACGTTATATAATTTGAGTTTTCAACATTCGCTCATTCAAAATAGATAACCCATAGGTGTGTGCTTATTGCATTGCTTATCAGTTTGTTTGATGCCATATATAATCTATTTTTGAATGTTACATGATGTTTGAATAATTGTATTATTTAAAATAACCATTTTAGGTCAAACTTGGGTACGAGGGCGCTTTTCTAATTTTTTTCACACACGCTTACATATACCACTATAAAGATAACCAAGTATGTGACATGCTCACTAAATTTGAGCATCTTATCTTTATTAGTTTGCCTGTGACATTCATTTGAATATTGCATGAATGTGCCTATTGAAAAGCACAGGGGTCAATGCACTTTTCCCCTGTACAATTCAATGGGAGTATTTCCAAGAAATAACCTGGAGGCCTACTTACAAACTAAAGGTGATAGAAGGGTGAAACTTCTTGAGCAGGTAAAACTTATGATTATCTTTCCAATTGTTACCCTTTGGAAGGTAGCGATTATAACAAAGTTGTGAGAAAATTAAGGACGTAAAGCGCCCTCGTGCCCAATTTTGATCTAAAATGGTCATTTTTAAGAATTCTACTTATCAAAATGTCATGAAAACTTCAAGAACAGATTCTCTGGCATCAAAAAACATAATTTTTAAACATTACCATAACAAATATCCCATAATACCCATTTACGGAGGTGTTTAAATGTGTAACGTCCATGACGGTAACGTCCATGACGCTCATTAGCATATTTCTAATTAGTATAATTATTTTTTTCACATGTTATTATCTCCATATACATTAACATTGTATATTAGATATGATTAAAATCAACTGCATGGTAGTGTAGTTACAGGAAAAATAGTATAAAACGTCATGGACGACATACATTTGGTGGAAAATCAGAAGTAAAATTTGAAACTCAAAAAAGCGCCCTCTAGATAACTACATTTCAGTGGTCAATATTCATAGATACAGGAGTGAAATATTTGACAGCACCAATTTTACTAAAAATAGCAAAAATCTGTTGTTCGTAAATTCATTTTTTCCAAAAACCATAAAAAATAAGAAAAACACTGAAAATTCAATATTAGAATGCAGATTTATACAGATAAGGTATCTTTCTTCCATGTTCAATGTAAATTGTTGCATTAAAATGAATTTCAATTTTTAGGCTCAAGGGGACATTGCCGTGGAATTGCCCTTAAAGGGGCATTTTGTGATCCACAGCCTCGTCCCCCGACTTACCTCAATAAAGTTGAGATTTTTATATCATCGGAACCGCTAACAATAGTAATCCATGTGTGCCAAATCTTACGTGCAAATTCGGTCATATCTGTAAGAAATTCACAATTTTGTATTTTCTGTCCGTAAACGGACACAAATTATAGTACAGTGGCCTATGGGACCGTGGGAAACGAGCATTTGCTCATAACACAAAACCGCAAAGTCGGGATCAGCTAAAAAGTGGTGAATGTAAGCTTTTCTCAAGGATATCTAGTGAACAATGAATAAAACAGAAGGTGCTGGAATCACAAAATGCGCCTTTAAATAAAATAGACCAGTTTAACTCTGTGAGGTCTATCTACCAGCCAATTTCGTTGGGTATACATTGTGTGATATGAATAAACCAATCAGAGACATAGAAGAGTTTAAATGTTTGTACAGATGTATAAGAAGGTCTATTTTGATTGCTTACTAAGAGGTTATG
>JAMKCH010042624.1:0-12981 GCA_023653785.1 Ophioderma brevispina | reverse complement strand
TAGCCAAGTCAGATATCGAATTGCTGGGCTATATGCATTGTAGATATAGAAATACGACGACCAAGAAATAGAAATCATTTCACACACCAAAATACATGTTAACATGACAACATTGCAAAAAATTCTCTATTAACAACAGAATTTTTGACAGCATAACATTTATTGAAAGGTCAACTTCATTTCAAAATATCCCAAATTATGTTTGTTGAAATGTGTGAATGGGACAATGTTTAAGAAAAGCTAGGTAACATAAAAAAGGTCTGAAATTAGGAAATAATAATGCGCACCATGTCGTTTCGTGTTTGTTATTTATATTGTAATATGGTTCCCTTTGTTTATACATGCTTTAGACAAAATGAGGAGTAGGCGAAATGGGCATTAGACGAACTGGCATTAGTCGAAATGGTTTTAGACCAATCTGGTAATTAGACCAAGTGGCAGTAGACGAAATGAGATTAGACGAAATGGTACTTAAGCAATCTGGTGATTAGACCCAAATGCGACAGTAGACGAAATGGCATTAGACGAAATGGTTTAGACATATGTGATTAGTTAGACAAATGGGCAGTAGTCGACGAAATGGCATTACGAAATGGTTTAGGACAATCTGCGATTTACCAAATGGGTAGTGGTAGTAGACGAAATGGCAGACGACGAACGAAATGGTTGTAGACACCGTAGTGTTATACCAAACTGGGCATTATAGAAATGTATTAGCCGCTGTGGTGATTAGACGAAATGGTATTTGTCTAATGGTTAATAGACAAAGTGAAAGTAGAGTATGTGGGTATTAGGCTATGTGATTTTAGAAAAATGGAATGGGACTATCTGGATATTAGACGAAATGTATTAGAGGAAGTGGCAATTCCCCGATAATTTTGGCGTGCCATATTGGATTTTAAGTATGTTTATAGTTTTCTGATGGTCAAGATAGATATATCACCATACTTAATTACGACTTGTTTAGTCAGTGCTTGGAAGATGGGGTATATGACAATTAAGTCAAAGATCGGAAGAGTGGCCATTTTGAAATGTTAGCATGTTGAAACAAAAAATGACTAGATATTGTGATTTTCTTATTAAGGAGGAGAAAGACACATTTCTTACTTTAGTTTACATTTTTGCTTAACTTTATGATGAAAAATTAATATATAACTGACAATTCATAAGTTTATAAAATGGTATATTGGAAAAACAATATATATATATATTCAGATATATATATATATAATATATAGATTAATTTACATATATAAACAATTTCTAATTTCAAGGTCTTCAGAAGGGGGTCATGCTATGGGAACCACTTTGAAATTGGAGCATGTTAACAAAACAAAAATGCTTATAGGGATTTTAAGGGTCAAAGGCATTGGCCACTCCCATACTCTAACAAGTAGGACAGAAGGACACCAATTACTCCACTCCTCAAAGGAGATCCATTGGCTACTGATCAGTGAGCATGTTGGGTTTTTTTTTTTAAGCTTATGCGTCTTACCTACAAGGGTATTTTGGACAATTTCCATCATACCTCACTTGGTATATTCCTGGGCAGGCCAGTCTTGTGGTCTGAAGATAGCAAGACGCTCATCACTGTTCCTCGTACAAAAGGGTGACAGGGTTTATCAAGCAATTGAAGCGCATACCCGCATATGGAAACCTCTTTGCCCACCCCAAGTCCACCGTTACTTTTAAGAAGTGAAATTTAACAGACTGCGTAGCATAAGAGGTACACCCCACTCCCTATCTCGGGCAGATCTTTGAATGTCAATGTGAAACTTATTGGCAACCATATTGTATCAGGGTTAATTGTTTTTTTTTTTATTAGATGTGCTATTGTTTTCTTATACTATAGTTAGATGAAACGTGTTTTACCTCAAGGTTCATTACTCTTTTAAATATCTATTCATATATCATGTTTAGCCCCAAACAGAAATTAAATGCCTGTACCTTAATTGTAGAGCACTTATCAATGATTGTTTGTATTGTCTTATGTAACCTCTTGATGAATAACAAAATTGCAATAATTGTACATTTTTGACATATGGTGACAAAAAAACAACATTTGGCCTATGGCAATGTGGACCCCCCATCTTGAAATGGGCGCATACTAGAACGAAAGCAAAATTCAAATTGAACTTTTTGAATGTCAAAGACCTATAGCACAGAGTATAATTACAATTGTTTTATAATTTCTGGATGATGTACTAAACATTACAGGATATACACATATTTTAGTAATTAACAGATTTGTAAGTAAAGGGGGCCATATTGACAATCACTTAAAATTTGAGTTGTTGGAAAAACGAAATTACAAGATAATAGTTCCTACAGGCATTGACAGGGTATCGAATATATTGCAAGACGTCCCAATTTGCAATTACATTTAGTCATTTTTGACAGGCAAAATGTCAGTTGTAAATACTAACACTGCTCTAGCGGTCATTTTGAAATTAAGGATGGATGCACATAACCAAGTGTTACATTGCTATCAAAATAAATAAAATAGTACATTGCACTTCCTAGACAATGGAAACCTGGATACTAACACACTGGAATCTGCCTATTCTACCAGTCTAAGAAACCGGGATATGGGCAAAAAAAGCGACTTTATTGGCGGCCATTTTGAAAATTTAATATGGACGCAAATCCAACGTGATATATGTGTAGCAATGATATTATGGATTCCTTGCCCCTTAAAGAATGGGTATTAGGACACCCGAATCCTATCTACTAGTCTCAGAGCCGAGCTATGCGCAACAACAAGGCCCGCCATTTTGAATTCCAAAAATGGGCAGCCACATGGGTTCTTTTTAAAAACTGCCAACATGATTTTCGTCATTTGGTTGAACATACGGCTTTCAGAAAATGTATTATCGTTTTCCTACTCTCCATAAAAAGCCAAAAAAATTACCTTAAGGAACCTGACTAAACGTAAAATTACAAAACTTCGCCTGGTTTGGGGTAAGTAATTACCCGAACTATCCGTTTCCATGGAAACAAATTAGGCCGTGTCCATTTAACTACTTAATTTGAAACGCTCGTGGAGCTTTTCAATATATATCGATATCATAACTTTATGTTAAAGAAACAAAAAGGTTATTTGTCCCAAACATTGGCTTGCATAAAACTACGTTTGGGATTAGCGGAGGTCTGGGGTGGTAAGCCTAATGTAATCGCCGAACGAACGCCATTTTTGTTTTGTTTGATAGTTAATTTACAGGCTTCGTGTGCAGGGCATTAGTCCTAGTTAGAGTTTTGCTACCAATTTTATTGATATGGTTATCTTTACAAAATCTTGCTTTTACCATGGAACTATTGGCTTCAATCGATGGAGTCGATTACCCCGATCGTGCCCATTATAGTGTATAGATGGTTGACAGGACGTAGACCACAACCAAACATTTTATTTATCTTAATTTGTTTTGTACCTGTGTGTTCTAATTTGGATATCCGGCCACCAAAAATATAATATGACAGACGATTGTCACTTTATTAGCTACAGATGAGGTGGATAAATTGACAGTTTTTGCTATGACAAGATTGAATAGTGCTAAAATTATGGTTGTGATGAACGCATGACAAGTTATAAACATTATTAGTTTTGTATAAGTAAAATGATGATATCAAGGTGGATAGATGTTTTTACAAAATTTAGGCCTATGACAGGGTTTGTATTTCAACGTTTTAAGTCGGGTAAAATATTCCAGCAGTTGGCGAAGCCAACCGTGCCGGATAAGGCCTACTGAGGTCCACCGGTACTATATCATTATATAAGAAATATTGACTATTTCTTGGTAGCTGACATATGTTATGAGGGTCAACTTATATAATACTACTGTATTAATCGGTTATATAATTGAACAAGAATAAGTGAACTCAGTCATAGAGATACATATTCGTAGCTTTCAGTTGTCATCACAAGTCACCTGCACAAGATTTTTTGTTTGGAACTGTTATTTATCTCTAATTCTTGGCTATTTTCGGATGTTTTAATAATTCGACCATTGCGCGGGGCACACATTGTCACCAAAGACTGCATTTTTTTTGAAAATTCCACCTGGGACCCATATTTTTTTTTTTAAATTTCCCACTATTTACACTACCAAAACGTTTCGAATTAGGTTGATCGGACAAACAAGTACAAACGAAAACCGCCAACCTTGTTTTGAACGTGCTCAAGGTAATCGTCCTAAAAACTATGCTTGATTTCTTGTGACGACAGAAAATACTAAATCACCATCTAATAAGACGGGTATTCAGTTAATTCACTTCAGTGTGATCTAATACCAGGTGAGAACGCCATGAAAATATTACAACAACAAAAAAAACCTTTTCGTAAAAAAATTGGGGCCCGGCTTTCTGAAAAGTCCTTCATGCTCTTTACAAAAGACAAAATAGGTGACAAAAAAATCTTTTAAAAAATACCGTAAGTCAAAAATTTGAAATTTTGCGTAGAAGATATATTTGTATTTTAATAATATTAACTCTTTTGGAACAAAACATCAAATTCCAAAGTTCCCTCCTCCTCCCCGGTCGATGCAGTGACCAGACCTCCTTTTTCTAGGGGGAAAACGGGGAAAAAGGGATTTGTTGGAAAAATGGTGAAAATTCGGGGGAGGCGAGAAACTTGAGATTAACAATATTTTGGCCCCCAAACGCGCTGATATTTGCCAAACTTGGTGATTTTTGGCCCCAAATCGCTGATTTTGCCAAAAATCTGTCACTTTTCGGCCCCCTCTCCTCGTGCCCATGTGAACCGTCATGACGGTATTCTGCTATTGCTAATGACAGATTTGATGATGCCTACTGAAATGTATATGCTGTTAAATCAGCAATGAAAACTCGTGAACCTTATATGGGTTGTGTGTTAGAGACCGAGTATATTCCATAATTCCATTGCATGGGATGATCCCTTCCATGATATGAATGGAGAAACTGGTATAATTCAAATACCCTGAATATACAGGTACTCCATGGTCCCGCCCATTGCCGCACCTGACCTGACCAACTTCCAACCTGAGCCCACATGGCCGCAAACTATAGATTGACCTGCAACACTTACGAAAAAAATGTCCATCAGCCATACCGGCAAAGTGTGATAATTTGTCTGAATTTCGGACGCCTGGACCCGTTCTTGACCTTCAGTGAAAGGGATAATCTTGGAGTATGACTTGTCGATAAAATGACCTTGGAGTAAACATGCTCCATGTAGTTCTTCCAATCTCTATAAAATGTAAGCACCTGCGTGCGAAAGAAAAAACGCGGATGTGGGTGTGGTTCGGGAAGGGGTGTTTTTCAAAGCGTACTTGTACTTGTAAAAAAGGCGATTAGTGCGTGAGTATTGGAAATTACGATACCGCAAAACCACAATTGCCATATCGTGCATATAATATGATAAATACATTCCAGAATTTTACAAAATAAACTTTGATACGGTCAGTAAATGTCCAATCTACAACATTTGTACTTTTGAAAAAAAAAAAAACCCAATATACATTACAATAGATTCAATAACAAAAACAGATGTCTCATTTTAAAGAAAATATTTTGACTCTACTATCCCGGTGTTTTGTTAAAAACTTATTTTCACATATTGAACAAACTCTGGATTGCAATGACAGGCGTAGAAACACACGTCTATACAGTAAAAGGCACCAACTCAATAGCTGACCAATAGACCAACTGATGAATATACACGTGTGGCTCGCCGTTCTATGCATTTTTTGTTATACATTTGTATGTTAGGAAAGGGTCACCCTATGATTTTTAACATATAATTTGTGTCGTCTGCAAAAATTGCAGAAGGCACATGGATTATCTGGTCGGAGCAGGGTCTGTGTGTGTTGTCGGTCAAGATGTGCGTGGCAATGTTAGCCGTATAATGGCATTGCCGTACGGAGTCAATAAGGCTACGGTGATGTAATTGGTGGAAAGGAGGGGGCGGGTAGGGTGACATGTTGGTGATCTACGTGACCTCGGTTGTGGACTTCATGTGACGACTTGCACTGGTGGGGCTGGTCAAAATGTTAGACCTTAATATATTGCATGCGTATGAGTTCCGTAAGGCCGTGATTTGATGGGTAATGGGTTGGAAAGGAGTGGCGCGGAGAGTGGGGTGACATGTTGGTGACCTCATGTGACCTTATAGTGACCTCATGTGACCTTGGCCCCATTCACAACCGCGACCGGCAGACGTCACTGCAGTCCGGAGACGCGAGTTATTTTAATTAATAAGTCTGAAGCACATATGACAAGCTTTTGTGTTACATGAATAATTCGTCAAACAAACTTGGGAACATTTCAGCCGAAATATTTCTTCGGTATTTCTTATTATCCACCTCACAATGTGATATTTATTGAAAATTATCTAATAAAAAAACAAATTGACACATTAGATCGTTCCCTATTTGACACAAAAATGAACACAACATTATGTCACCCGCCCAACAAGTTTTTTTGGTTTGACTTTGGTTTGAAAGTGATTTTAGGTAATTTGGGGTCGCTTATTTCAAAAAATAGCATTAGTTTTTTGCATAACACGTCAAATTTTCTCTCTATGGTATACCCCCACTTCTGTGACAGGGGTGTATACCCGAGAGTCTAGAAAGTTTACTAATTCACATGAAACTCCATTCAAAGTAAAAAGGTAATGCATAAATATTGCTTAAAATAATAATCATAACTATATAAGGCACACCCGATTACGCCTAATTTGGCAAGAAAGACTTGGCCTTAGCAAGTTTATGGCAACAGATTTGTTGTTGCAATTCCCCCCCCCCCCCGACTTTTTCTACAGGTTGCAAAAAAAGTTGTGATGTGTAGCAAGTACTGTAGGTAATCGTTTTTACATCTTTGCAGCTAGTTTAGCAAAACATTTCGGATCCACCACCTTACCTGAAGTTAGGGAAGCCATCAAAAAGTTCAGGGTAGGGTGTGGGGTTGGTGTGAAAACATCCCTATACTTTATGTGTAAAATGGGTACACCATTAATTGCTCTTATCGAGTAAAAGTTTCATGTATTGAGCTTAACGTCTTTTAAGTTAAAGTGTGTTTCCTTTTATTATTTGGCCAAAAAATACAGAAATTGCTGTTGTGTGAATTTTTTTGGAGAAAGGAAGAAAATTCAATTGTCCTATACGTTTGCACACAAAACTGAAATTCACCACATTTTTGGGAGGCCAACGTGCATTAGACGTTGTATCGAGAAGCAAGGTGCTGGAAATGTTGGTACTTATTTTGGTATAATGGATTAGAGGTATGGAATGTCTATGTAGGATGCCCAACCCCCCCCCCTTTCCGCCGGTTAGACTGTATGTTACAAAAATAGCCTGCTATGACACGGGTTAGTATATCTGAAGTTGTTGTATTCATCAAATTCCAATAAATGTGAATATTTTAAGACAAAATACAAATAAAACGTGGTCCTTGCTCCTCACTCCATGCTCATGAAAGAAATATGTGTTTATTACAGTGGTTCCCCGGTTTCACCTATGACATCGAAAAAGAATTGATCGTGATAGGGGGAAACTCTGCAATTTTGAAATCAGCGATCCAAAGGAGTTAAAAACACTCTAAAATCATACGTCAGCAGAAAAAAAGGTTATTTTAATAGGCCAGTGAAATGATCAAATGTTTCCAGATCTGGGCGAAATATAATTTTTCTCAATTTTATTTATTTCGAATAGTTGCGCTCAATATCTCAAATGGTGAAATCGGGATTTTATGAACAACGGGGAGGACGAACGTCAACTCAAAAAACGAAAGGCCGTATCAACGTGAATTTTGGCGAGCTATTATGCATCCAAGGCGGGGCATGAAACCGTAAGCCGGATTTTTTTAGTTGGTCTTCAATTTTGAATTCTGAATTAAGTTGCATGATTGGTCGGCTGCTAGTTGCCATGGCAACCATATAAAATACCGATTCATATAGTTTCTGCGAAACTTTCAATTACCCCCCAAAATGGTGGCAAATCAAGTTACCCTTACGCAGTTACATTGTTCCCTTATGTTTAGCCAATCAGAGGCCATGTTTAGTTACCATGGCAATAATATCAAGATTAATGCCCATTACAAAAACTTTGAAACATGGCCAAAATATGGCATGTGTCATCATAATTGGAAAGTAAGAGAAAATTGCAATCGAAAGTCGGGGTGGGTAAAAACATAGACACCCCTCTTACAATCACAATTATGGCTTTTTATACCACTCAGTTAGGTGTCGTTGAAGGAAATAACGACTAGTTACTACGTAAGGTTCTGTTGAGCGAAGCAAATTGAAAAAAAAAAATATTTAAACGGTTTGCTTAAACGCACTTTTAAATTTCAGCTAATAAGCGCGTTTAACGAAACAAATTTCTGGAAATACGATCGAGCTGAAGGTGTATTTTCCTGTCCTTGCATGGTCTTCAAATTAATTCATCAAGAGTAAAGGTTGTTGTTCAATATCCAAAGTGACGATTTGACCTTCTCTCGCGTTTAAGGCCCGTATTCCGGAAACTTGTTTAGTTAAACGCAATTTTCGCTTTTAAAACCGTCGTAATTTAAAATTCGTTTAAGCAAAACGCGTGTGAAAATTTTGAACCATTGCTTAAGTAAACGTAAACTTTAAAAACAACAAGTAAATCGTGGTACTTAAAGACGCTAACTCGAGGGTATAAACGGCCCTATCTGTGTTTTAATGGTTTGAGCGCACAAGTGTATCATAGGTTCCTTAGCGTTAAGACGCTACACGAAATGGCGATAATGATATTCACCATTGCGGTGTCAATTGGACAGTGTAATAAGCCGTGCACTTGACAAACAAAACACACTAAAACCTTTTTTAAACTGCCCCGTAACCTAGTTTTAAATTTCGGACGCATTTTGGCGAGTTTTCAAATTACTTTTAATTCAAACTCCTTTCTGGAATTGCGCTTACTTAATGATACGTTTATCTCACATATAAACTTTCGCTTAGATCTTAAAATCACAGCTTAAACACCTTTTTGGAATACGGGCTAATTCTTTTAAACCCTCAGGCCCGTATTCCATAAACTGATCCCTCAAATTAATTTCATCAAGAGATAAGGGTTGTTCCAATACATACAAATTGACGACTTTTACCGTTCTCTCTCGCTTTAAGTCTTACACCCCTCAGGCCCCGTATCTCAGAAACGTTGTTTAGCAAACGCAATTTTTTAGCTTAATCGCCGTAATTTAAAATTGGGCGTTTTACGCAAAACGCGTTTAAATATTTTAAAAAATAACCATTTGCTTACTTGAAAACGGAAACGTTTAACACAAGTAACATCGTTATTATTCAAAGACGCTAACTTGAATGTTTAAAAGGTCCTATTGTGTTTTAAAAGGGGTTGAGCGCACAAAGTGTATAATGGATTTCCGTAGCGTTTAAGGTGCTACACGACTGGGGCGAGAATGATATGCCCCATTGGGTTGTCCACCTGGGCGTGCAATGAGCCGTGCACTTGAAGAAACAGACACGCTAAAACACTTTTTAACTAGCTCCGTACCTAGTTTAAATTTGGACGCATTTTAGCGAAGTTAAAATTACGTTTAACGTTAAACTACTTTTCTGGAATGCGTTACTAAAGCGATAACGTTTATCTCACATATAAACGGTCGCTTAGCTTAAAATTCGCGCTAAACAACCTTTTTGGAATACGGCCTTAATCATTTAGGGCCGTATTCCTCAAATCATGTTAAAATAACGGTGGTTAGGCCTAAACTATGCTTAGATACTAAACACACATGGCCGTATTCTCAAACGATGTTTAAACAAAATAAACTGTGGTATGTCTAAACTGTGGTTAGCTAGCCAGTTTAAAACCGCGGTTAAATATTTTGACAAGTCGTTTAGCTAACCACGAATATAGAACCGCCGTAAATATCATCCACCGAACGTGACTTATCTTCCCCTATAATATACAGAGCGCATCAATATAGCTAATAATATATATGTCAGATTACCTGCCTTCCGTAGTTTTAAATGCTATACAAAGGAGTACAACGGGGATATTTCAAGTTCGTTATTATTCAAAGGCCCCGAGTATATAAAATAAAACATGGGAAAGTGAAATTCTGGGAACAAGCTGAAAATTTCAGAATTGGGCGAAATGTGTCTAGTAATAATATACTACAAGGTCCCCCAAAATCCTCTTTGGTGCATTTTCAGAAATAATGGGGCAAAGTTTTGTACAGGGGTAAAATAACGAAATCTCAATTGTCCTTAAATGTGCCAACATTTTTGTCATGTCCCAAGGATTAAAAAAAGGTTAGTTTGCCCTATCTATGGGCTTGTAGTTTAATAACTATATGTGATAAAAAGGCTCAAGGTCATCCTGGGGTAAATTCAGAATGATCGATTTTCTTGAAAGATGTGTCAAATCTTCATCTAGTTGTACATGAACAACTCAAATGAATATTTAAACAGGTGATGGTCATTACTTGCAACATTACAGTGCCAAGTGTGATGGGGTTCTACAGGCTCTATGGGGTCACGCTTTCTGCTCTTTATGTCAAATTGAATCCATGTAGGTTGTTTGCATGAACATTTTCTGGTTTTAATATGACTCTATCACGAGCCATTTGAAATCTGGTTCAATGAATTGGATCATTTTGAAATTATTTACCCCCAGGAGGACCCTTTAATGATTAGGTCTGTGAGTACTTAAACTAGCAGGTTGTGCTCG
The DNA here is from genome assembly GCA_023653785.1 of Ophioderma brevispina. Taxonomy (NCBI): domain Eukaryota; kingdom Metazoa; phylum Echinodermata; class Ophiuroidea; order Amphilepidida; family Ophiodermatidae; genus Ophioderma; species Ophioderma brevispina. The sequence goes on along the minus strand of JAMKCH010042624.1, from coordinate 2,293 downwards.
GGCCAAACTATAACCTTTTATGATCCTGGACCGACAAAAATTTTGGAACACATTTCAAAGACAATTCTAATTTTTGTGAATTTTACCCGTGTACAAACTTTTCCCCCTATTCGAAAAGCAGCAAAGAGGATTTTAGGGAACTTTTAGTATGTGTTGCTCGACCATTTCTGCACCAATCCTGACATTTTCAGCTTGTTCCCAGAAATTCACGTTAAAACTAAAATTTTGGCCTACAAGGAAGCTTTAGAATTTGTGTAGCGATGAAGAAAAACACCGGGCCTATTTAAAACCACTGGAATTCAATACTACTACCTATACATTAGGGCTTTTGAATGCAATACACCGAGCATAAAAATAAAGGGAAAGTGGGTCAATAAAAAATCGTGATGACTCGGCATATATGAAAATAGATGAGTGTACCTGGTCAACCACGAGTGATCGTATCTTATCTAGCTGAAAAATCAGAGGGCACTGGATGAAAACTTGTGCGAAGTTAAACACGTCTTAAACTACCCGCCGTACCAAGTCTAAGTTTTAACAACGGTTTTAGACATGTTTTTAATGATTTCGCCGCTAAATTTAAACAGCGTTTAAAGTAACCATGCTTTGAGAATACGTTTATTAATTTTAGGCGGGTTGTTAAATTGCGATTTAACAAGTGATTAGTCGTTAAACATCGTTTGAGAATACGTCCCTTACTCTCATCAATCTACTTAAAAGATTTTCCCTCATACAAAATTTTTTAAAAAACGTGATACAATTTATTATAAAATTGGTGATGAACCGATTTTGAAGTTTGCGCATCTAATTCCACAAGCTGTGGCCCGTTATTCCACAGTTGTTTAGCGCGATTTTAAGCTAGGCGAATGTTTATATGTGAGATAAATGTTATCGCTAAGTAAGCGCAATTCCAAAAGGGGTTTAAAGTTAAACGCAATTATAAGTTCCGCTAAATTGCATCAAATTTAAACAGGTACGGGGCTAGTTTAAAAAGTGTTCAATGTGTTATTTTGCTCAAGCAAACGTTTCACTGCACAATGCCCCAATTTGACAAAATCAATGGCGCATATCATTCCCTGTCCAGTTGGTGTAATACCCTACAAACGCTACGGAAAACCGTGATCACTTTGGGTGCTCACCATCAAACCCTAGCGCACAATCGGATCTTTTGCACACCATGTTAGCATCTTTAAATAACGACGAGGTTCTCGTTTTTTTAAAGCTTCTGTTTAATCAGCAAACGGTTAAAATATTTAAGGCTTTTTGTTTTAACGCAATGCTAAATACGGCGGATTTTAAGCTAAAACGCGTTAGTTAAACAAGTTTTTTGGAATAACGGGCCTATGTATTGATTTTATCTAAGTGATAAATCATGAAAATCAGTGACGATTGTTGATGAAAGTTAAATTTGGAGATTATTATTTCATCTTGCATAGGTTTAATTGGTATTAAAATTAAAGGCCCATACTAATACCTGATAAAATGCATATCCATAACCGAATAAAAGTGCTTCATCGTAGTACAACTTCAAAAACATCGGTGTTAGTTTTAACACCGAGGGTGTTGATTTTAACTACCAAGCCGTGTGTATTGGAGAGGACCCCACCTATGGTGGGTTAACTTACACCAAATTGGTGTTATATTGACACTAATTTTGTATTACAATATATAACATAACACTTCTTGGTTTTAATCTTACACCACATGTCGGTGTTAAGTATGTATTTACACCCTCCTGGTGTTAAATGACACAACTGGTTAATAACACCCTCTTGGTGTTAGTTGACACCTCTTGGTGTTAGGTTTACACCACTGGTGTTAATTTAACACCCTCCTGGTGTCCCAGGAGGACCACACTCTTTGGTGTTAATTAACACCGCATGTTGGTGTTAACTGTTTCTCGCTGTACCATCTAACATGTTGTAGAAAAAATGTTTGCTGTTTTATTGTATTGGTTTCTATATTACCTGCTTACTTCGAGCATTACATAAGCAGACCACCAAAATGCAATCACCAACATTTTGCAGCAACACCAAGCAGTGTACAACCTAACCTGTAACACCAGAAATTAACACTGACAGCTTAACACCGACCTGGTGTTGCATATTCCAACACCGGAAGTTTTTTGCAGTGTATTTCTTCCTTCGCTTTTAAATGTAACCCTTAATCTCATCAAGCCAATAAAAGTTTCTCCTCATACAATTAGGAAGAAATAACATGTAATTGGGTGATGAACCAAATTTAAAGTTATTGCGCATGTATAATTCTATGTATTATTTTAAAGTGATAAAAT
>JAMKCH010042623.1:0-12454 GCA_023653785.1 Ophioderma brevispina | reverse complement strand
GCTGAATTTCCGTTCGCGTCGCGCGGCGACGATTAAATTTTAGACAAAATCGTCCGTTTAATAAACACCCATAAGGAAGCTGATTTGGCTCAATCATTCCTCGGGTGAGGGTCTTTTGTATATAAGCTTTACAACCATGCAAAATATCGATTTTGAAAAATCCGTGAGGGCGCACTATTTTTCAAATGTGCCAGTGTGTCCTTTAGTTAAAATCGAGTTTTAAAACGCCCGTGTATTGTGGGTTTTTTAAATTATCGATGTCAATAAACTGGCTTATCAATGTAAAATCATGATAAATCCATTCGAATCTATTCCCATTTTAGCTCTGAATGCTGGTACTGAAGGATTTGGCGCATTACAATCTCCAAAAGATCCGATTAACTCCTCGATGCACCAGCATACTACATCAATGATGGGCAGAGTAAAGTTACAGAGTGGTAAAAAAAAGTTTACACTTTTCTTCTGCACCTTTCTCAAAGTGGGAAGATATATCAAAATAGTTTTGAGTGTAATTTTTTAACTACAATTAATTTCTCTCCCTTCAGGACGGTTAAAGGTAACCCAAGGATTTCCCATTTTTTAACTCACGTCAATGATAACACAGCGACTTTCCGATTTTCAGAATGCGATTTTCTCTCCGGGTTTCCTGTAACCTTGGAATATTACCAATTCCAATTCTAATATGGTGGGCCACCATAAAATTGTGATGTAATTTATGCAATTGCAAATCATTGTCAGAAAAAGATACTCGTTGGAGCTTTGCAATGAACACGTCTTATATGAAAGATACGTTTATAAAAATCAAGAACCAACTAGTCTCTTGGTTTAAAAAAAGGCGCACTGGCCCATTCACAAAATAATAATTTGCAATCATTTGGCTCGCAATGAATAGTCTAGGCCATTCTAAGAACGCAGGTATATTTAAACACATACCCAAAACAGACAGGGGCCAACTAATAAGATGCCAAAGACGCCCAGCAGTAATTTGTTGGGAAACTTTTAATTTGCATGACCTATCAATGTACTTATATCTAAAGATATTAAACCTCAAGGTCACAGACTGGTCAAACAGGCTGCATGCCATGGGAATCAGCTCTTGTGGTTAAACGCCATTGCCGTCGTCTGGCTGAATTAATGACCTTCCGGATTATGATATCGTACTGTTTACCCATAAGGGGGGGGGGGGGGGGGGGGGGGGCGCATTTGGGCTTAATCTTTTCAGGTTGGGAGGGCTAATGAATATACAAGCTTTACAACCATGCGAGAATATCAATTTTGAAAAATCTTGAGGGACCACAACGTTAAAATGTCCGTAATTAAGAAACAGATTTTCCGTAACTTTTTACGAAATCTGTTTAGAAACAATAGAATTAAAAAACAAAAAACATAAAAAATGTTAATTTACGGAAATATTTCAAAATTTGGTTCTGGCAGCAATATTTTCCGGAAGTTTTTTTTTGTGGTTCCGTAATTTTAAATTCCGGAAAAATTCCTTGTTAAATCACATTTTTTTTCCGACTAGAACAAATTTCTAGTAAAATTACTGTCAAAGTTCCGTTAAATTACAGAAATTTCTGTAAATTTACCCTCCACATGACTTGGCCCACATACTGCCTGCACAGAATTTCCGTAATTTTGAATAGTTTTTTAACAGTGCACCCATTTTCAATGTCCATGTCTCTTAAAAGCAGTAGTAAAGTAGAAATTGCACACGATCGCTTGTAGACCACCTACGATAACGTTTTTCGAAGGTTTATTGGACTAAAAAGCAACGAATAAAACCGCAACCTTGTTTGGAACTGCCTTCTATCCTAATCGTCCCTATAGAACCCAATGACACAGAAATTACTAAATCAATCATTTTATTCATAATATGGGCGTATTCGGCTTATTATTCACTTCAGGCGTGGTCCTAATACTTGGTAAGCATGGTCAAATATCAAAAAACCTGGGTTCGAAAAAAAAAAATAGTGTGCTTCTCTCTGGAAATCCTCCTCATGTCTCTTTAAATGATCTATCCTACCCTGTACTATATTCAGAGGGTAATTAAGACCACTTTCTTCCATAAGACTCCTAACGCTTTTCTCAAATCTTTTCAATATATGTGAAATTAGGCAGTTCAGTTAATTACAGACACACTGTTTAATTTGTTCTTAAACGGTTTCATAGGAAACCGAAATGTCTTCTTTTTAGATATAAATTCCTTTTACTTTTGTTGGGACATAAGGGTTAAAATTGTTGGTGATGATAACCGACAACCAAACCTGGCTACACCAATTAATACTCCTGCATATGTTTTTCGTGGTGTTAATTTATTCCTACATTTTGGGAGAAGAGGAAAAGAGAAAGCCAAGCCAAACGTGCAATGGATGGTACCACACTGGTGAAATTATACCGTCTTGAGTACTGACTGCCTTAGAAAAACGTTACGCAAATGGCTTACTGATATTTTGCGACACCAAACGAAACGATACGGGAGCCTCATTGGATACACGCTTTATTCTTCATGCATGCCATGACGTGCATACCGGAATAAGCGTGTAATCCAATGGGCGTTCTTTTCGTTTTCGTTTCGCAAATGCAGTCAGCAACGCTCATTTGTCATAAACTACAGCATAAGTAACAGTTTAGGAAATGCAACAATGATTCCATCATTCTGAAATCACTCGGAACAGTATTTTAATCAACCTGCATCATCAGGTGAATAAAAGTATAGAGACAATATTTTTCTTCTGCAGAGATATGTGAAACATTAGACGAAAATGGATATTTGATGATGTTGGAACAGAAATGCGGTTAGGGCTTCAATAAAATTATGTTAAATATAGGCCTAGAGGGTCAACCACCAACCCAATGGCTGAATAGCTTCCCGTTGGTATCGCGTGTCCCGCGTCCCCAAAAATGGAGACAAAAACGAAAAGGTCCGAATTTTAATAATAATAAATTAGTTAACCGATATTCAAGTAACTCAAAGGTTATTGTCCAGACCTTGTTGATAAAACAAATTGAGACCAATCAATTTGGAACCTTTTGCGATAATTATAGTCGATGTTGTAAACCAATTTGACCGATTTGGATGGAACCACAACTTCGAAAGCCATAATGATTTAACCTTACCTCCCTTCCCCATCCTTCAGGGAACTAGGAACTCGGCGCGCATTTTGTTGTTTGTTTTCAAATGACACACCGAAAGGGGATAGTTTTGCACAAGTGTTCCATTTTTCAAAGGCAGCATCCGCCAAAGCAATAAAAGAACATTTCATTTCACGAACAACAATCGTTTGTTCTTTGGTAAAAAGCAAAAACGATATGTTAACAAAGGGATGAGCTTCATGATGAAACCATTACATTAACTCTGAATCATCGACATTACATACGTCGAGTAAGTCATCTTACTTGACGACACTTGATACTTGGTAGCTGCATATTTGCAAAGAGGGTGCGCATTGTAAGCTCATCCAAAATTAGTTAAGACCCCCACAACAAACAGTGCAAATTGGTGCACATATAAAAACAATACAGCAAGTAGCTAAACAAACCCTTGTTCTTGTTTTATTTTAAACAGGTTTTTTTTAGTGTTGCCCAAGCACAAGTGCGTTGACGACTTGCACTCATGCAATACATACATCTAACGACGTATGTGTTGCACTTCATGCAATACTACGTCCGTTTACAACTTGTTCCATCACATAAATTGTTTAGAAACGTATCTGACATGTACCCATTCAACCCGGGGTATCTCGAAAACCTTGGTATTAAATTCATCTGAAACTGTTACAAGAAATTCTTCTAAATACCCCTTCTAAGAGTAAATGACGAATGATTTTTTTCGTGAACGTTATCCGGGCTCTCGGCCGTTTTGTCTCAATTTTTTGGGCACACGGTAGAGCGCTCTTCAATCAGCATGGCCCAGTGTGGGTCATCTTTAAATACTACAACCATGCTTTAACCTTCAGTTTTACATAAACTAAATGTGCATAAACTCTTGGTAACGTTTAAATAGGAACGGATCATCAAAGAGGGAATCAACATAGCACCCGGATGGACTTGGAGATAGTCTTGACCAACATCCCCGCTGTCCAAAAGTTATGGTTAGAATTATGTCTTTTTTAAGTTATTAAATGATCTTTGTAATGATGCAAGTAGGAGTTTATTTACATAAATGTAAGTGTTATTATTGTCTCTTTTTAACTTTATCAGCTGAGATTAATTTATCAGTTGGGTTCCCAAAGTTTGTTTTACACGGGGCTCGAAGTGAATGCTTCGTTCATATCGTCACGAGTCTTCCAAGGCCAATCGACCATTTTGGCGAATTGAGTTGTTGGCATATTTTGATACTATATCACGAGCGCTTTTCATATACCAAATATTGAGCAAAAATACATTCCAATTTGTAAATAAAAGAGTTTTCAGAACCTTTTGGAAATCATAACCCAAACGCCAAATGAAATTCTCCAAACAGACCAATCTGCATTCGTCGGTTTGCTGTAACCTGAAAACCACCGCACGGAGCTTATTAGGTGACCTATCGATCAATGGGATATTGCGGAAGATTCATCTCCTCTCTCGTATCACCACTGGGGGCCTATAGAAGTCTGGTCGAATTTTATAATTAGAACAATGTGTGTAGCTGTATCTGATACGATTTTTGCCACACTCAAAAATAGTATGTTTCAGTATTTTACGACTGACAGCAATTCTGGCCGAATAATACTTTACTGTAAAATTACGTAAACTGTAAAAATTGATTCAATCAAACACTGAAAAATATATTTATTCCAGAGATTGTGAATTTGTTAGAGAATAAAAGCACTGACGAACATCCTAACTTAGTAGGTCCTTAATAATGTCAACCAAAATTTTACGGTGCATAGACTGTAAAATTCATTTTATTTTGGTAAAACATTCATTCAACTGTAAACACAAAAATATCAATGAATTTGATGGAAACTATAAAAGCTTAGTTTATGGTAATTTTGTTGGGCAGAATTCCTGCCATATTTTCCTATAAGATTTACTGTCTTTGTTTCTGTAAATACCTAATAATTGGAGAATCCTAATGTGTCTAAAAATGTGATATAATTCAACGTTCCAATATGACCCTCTCTGATAAATTAGTCGTAATAGGCCTCGAAAATTGGACAAAAATATTTTTGCTATATTTTTAAATATACGGCCAAGTATTATCTTCTTTTTATCCTTTTTTTTATTGTGAATTGCACTGTAATTTTTTTACACCCAGCGTACGTTATTTCGTAAATACAGATGCGTGTTAGTAGTTGTATAAACAAAAATATGCATTTTAGTCTGTGTTCTGTACTAGACCTTATATTGTAAGATTGTCTTGACTGTCCTAAGCGACTGATCCGGGCCGTACTGAGCACGGCCAAAAAGGACCTATACTTTTCAGTTTTGAATCGCGGCCATTGAGATTTATTTTATTATTATTTTTTTATTTTTTTTAGACTTAATAGTTAGAGTTCTTTTATTTTGTAATGATGGCCACTATACGTGTTCATGAGAATATTTCACAAATACCCTTAATTTCTGTGAGAAGTATAATACAAACATACATGTATTAAGTTACGCTAAATGTGCAAACTAGTACCATTACTCTCAGTTTACACCTCGTTGCTGCAAATGAATTGATTGTGAAGGTGTAATAAAGACAAAAGAAAAAAGATCAAATTAAAAAAAAAAATATTGACAAAGTTATAACAACAGATAATTTGTAACCCCCGAAAGGACATAAAAAGCACTAATGTAGTAACCGTTTTCACTTACATTTTTTAATGGCTAGTTCAAAACCTCTTGTTTAAAAAAAACCCTTTTCACGTTTTGGTATTATATTTGGTCCCTTTTTATTTACAAATATATTAATTTGACAGGAAAATAATGTATGATAGCATAAATTCATGTTCTTATATATTCCCTATGTTGGTGCATAGTATCGTGGGTTATTAGGTATTTGGGTTCATATCAGAGGGCCCAGGTTTGAGATTCCTAGTTGAGATAGGCTTTGTTTTTAAATAAAAGTTACTTACAACTGATTAATTTAACAGCCAAGTGTACCCTCGTCTACCCTAGTCTTTTTAAAAAAACTCCCGAAGGGTGGGGTTGTTTACCACCCCCTGGATTTCCGTTACTTCTGAAAATCCGATTCTGTAAAATTTTGTACCAGGATAGCTTAGAGTTTCTTGTTTCCCTTCTTCTTTCCATTTGTACCAAAATACGTACCAACCTACCCATTATGGATGTTTGAGGAAGTGGCGAACATACTAACTATAGGGTGGAAAATTGGTTGGAATATGGTTTTGGTTACTTGAAAGTAGTGGCCTACATGAATTCTTGTATTTATTTTCCGTGACCGTTGGAGCAACTGAAAACTTAATAACTATAATGTTAAAGATCCATATGAATTAAAGAGTTGTTTTTAGTTTAATTTGTACTGAAAATACCAGTATACCTGTTGTCCGATCATTAAATTCAGTGATTTTCGTCCGAACGCCGTCGTAAATGTAAATACAAATATAAATGACTTGATAGTAAGTTAAAGCTTTCTCTTGATAAACTTGATCTTTGATTCCTTTTATCTGCAAAAAGTATCAAATAAATACACCTTCAAGTAAAACAGATAAACACAAACTCTTCCACTTTAACGTTTATGAAAGTTATTATGTCCAATAATTCAACAAAACAAACCCAGGTTTCAAACGCTAAGACATCGCTTTGGAGTCCTTAGTGTACTTACAGATGTGGGCCGATGCTGCCATTTGTAAATACAGCAAATACTGTAAATTTAATGTCCAATTTACTAGGCATAAAAACGACTACAATTGGACTTTTATTCGAATATTTTCGCGAATCAAAACATTATCGTAAAGCATTATTATGAATTTTAATTATACGATTAAAGGGGATGGCCCTATTTAATCCTAGAAAATTTTCATCTTGATAGAATGGCAATTTTACCCTCAACCCTCATCTGTGAAGTTTTCGCCCGATATTTCACCCCTTTTTTAAGGTGAGAGCTAAAGACGTGATTTTTGTAATCCCTAGAGTATGTGTAAATTAAATATTGGTCGACCAAATGGTATACTCATCATTTCCTCTTTTCTATCTTCACTGGCACATTATTTTTGCCTGTAGAGACAATGACACCTTAGAAAATCTTACAAAAGCATAGTTCATTTCTAGCGCCCTCTCGACGCAGGCAAAAAGTATGTGTCAACATGTTCAATACCACCCTCAGAGCGATCGAGCGACTCTTTTTGAGTACGCCAAACAAGCCAATGCGCATTCGTCTCCTATGACATAGAAGCAGAGGAAGTTTTTTTATTTTTTTGCAAACAAGCAATCACTTGTAATTAAATTTGACAAGGAAACAAAGGATACTTGAATGGAAAGCGTGCTCAAAATGAAGACGTTTCAATGTCCACAATTTCCACATAAAATCCATTTTCCGAAAATATTTCCAATTTTAGATATGCAAGTTCATAATTCCGAAAACTTCAATCGCCGATATTTCAAAATGGGACTTTGTTGGTCGATTGGCCTGTTTTGAAGATTCGTGACGATATTAGAAGAAGGGTTATTTTTCTTAAAGTGACAAGGCCTTTACAAATGTGCCCTGTTTTTTTTTTTCACCATAGCTACGGACTACTTAGCAATATCCGTTGTGCGTGTGTAATGTGTGTTTGTTTGGCGCGCAAGCGTGCTTGGCGTGTGTGTGTGTCGGAGGTCGATGTGTGTGTGTGTGTGTGTCACTAAGATATATTTTTTTGGAAATTGACCTCAATTGAAAATTTGAAGTCTTCATTGGAAAATGAATTTATAACTTTGATTTGTTAAATATAGGTAGTTGGAGTTCCCGAATAAGCGAACATCTGAATATTGTGCATGCAATCAGGTTAATAATATCTTTGTTTAAATATTAAGTATATGGTCATACCCCATAGCAATGAGGAACATGGTGGGAGTCAAGTCAAAGTCAAAAAGAAAGGATTAGAAGTTGTTATTCTTGGAAGGAATTAGATAGAATGTGACACGTCTTTGATTACCTGCACGTACAGTGGTGATTACAGTACCGTTTTAGACATTCGATCTCGAACCATATTTCAAATAGGTAACAAACGGTTACAATTGTAATCATTGATTGGGACCAAAGCATTTTAACTGACACTTATAGTGTGCCCTCTGTCGCACTCTCAATCATTAACATGAAATGATAGCTCGCCAGACAGCGGTGAATCTAGTATTAGTTGGCTGAATTCAGTTTCAGGGAAACCTCAAGAAAGAGTGGATTCTTAGTTTATGAATTCACGAGGGCGAAGCCCGAGTGAATTCATAACTACGAATCCGCTCTTTCGAGTAGTTTCCCTGACTTAAACCATTGCTCACAATTAAATCAATGTCCTAACAAACCCATTCAATACCTTTAATTTCGTAAATTTTGCATATTTATCATCCATTGGGTCTGAAAAAAAGAGTTGAAAAGCTGTTAATTGGCATGATAAGATTAATTATCGATCTCCTTTTCGATCCTCACTCATATACAATGTAGGGATGCATTATACTGCAGCCTTTGCTACGTGCACATGTGCGCGTGTGTGTCTTGAAGTCTCAGGTACCCATTCAGTGAACACGAGGGATAACAGTTTATATGGGCAAGATTTCATAATTAATGTATCAATTCCACCGGGATATTCACTTTGATTACAACCATAGTTTTTTTCGGACTAGCCCTTGCCATGGAGGAAGGATTTAGGATATAATACTGGAATATTATTAAGGCACTATTATTTATCCATATAAAGCAGATATCAAGTTAACTGCAGAATCATACAACTTTGGGAACATATGTTTAAACGACCGACGCATGAGGTTTATACAGACAAGATTTATTTTGTAAATGTACTATTCCCCCGGCGTATTCCAAGGATTACAACAATGGTCCACTTGTCCAGATTTGCAGTCTAAGAAGTGGCGTGACATTGTTTCATTTTAGCCCAAAATTGTCCGGGAGAGTACTCAACATATATGACCATACGTGGGACGTCCGGGAATATGGTCCCTCATTTTCAAACTCTTCTGGTATATGAAAGACCCTTTTTTTCATGCCATTTTAGTATAGTAATTATTCCCTTTTTTAAAAATGTTATAAACTTTTGTTGGAAAATGAGTTCAAAATTTGACAAATCTAAGCCAAACTTTGCTAATAACGTCGACATTTGATGAAAATGGCATCTTGGTGGTTAAATTGGGGCCTAAAACCTACATCTCTGTACAGCTATAGCTTTTTCAAACCCAAATGGGTATGATTGGGTCATGTTTGCAGACTTCTCGGATGCACGGTCCCGACCAAAGCAATTTGCCCCCCCCCTCCCCCCCCCCCGGGGGAAATTGTCTCAGCTTTTCACGCTACCATAGATTTTTAAATTGCGATTTATGATTGCAATTTGATAATGTTTTTCAGTGTCCCTTATCGACAATTTAAAAATGAGCCAAAAGGCAAAAAACGAAAAAAAAAATCCGGTCACATGACTTTTTGACTAAAAAAAAATGACGCTGATAGTTTCGGTCAAAGAAACTGAGATAAACCCTTTTTGTTGGCCATTACAAGATGGAATGTTCAATATAGTTGCTTTCTTTCGTGTACTTCGTCAGAATAGTCTAATAGGGTAATTTTTTACCTCAAGCAACCCTACGTTTTGTAAGCCCAACCGCTGGCATTCCCTCTAAAACTTGTGAAAAACCCTACGTGTTAAATATATGTGCCCGTCCCCGCCCAATTTGTTTTGACATCACACTCATTATAAGCATATGGATAATACAAAATGATTGAAAAAATATTAATCAATATAATCACTCGCTTGACAATTCTAAACGATTCCTTTAACACGAGTCCTAAACAATAACCGACCTTTACATGATACCTTTAAAGTGAACACAATAATTAATGTACCTGCATTTTAAGAATTATAATTCGCTAAATTCCATCTGAAGTAATGAAATTCAAGCATACGCTTAAATGTAATTATTATACAGTAGAAAATTTTTTAAAGATTGAAATAAGTTAGAAACAAAACAAAAACATCCATATTATTTATTTTAAGGCCTAAACAAACCAAAAGGTATATTACATTTTGAAAAATATCTGACAGAAGATTTCCCGGCTGAAATAAGTTGAAAGAAATTATGAAATGCATGAAATAGATCACGCATAGATTATAATACCAAAATAGGTGAATTTGAAAATCAACATTTGTTGACACTGGAGTTCATAAAGTTTAAAAAACAACACGTGTACAAACAATAAAAGTACAACAAAAACGTCATAACAAACAAAAATAACTCTCTTGTATCCCAAGTCGTTATTTTCACATGATTTTGGTTGACCCTTTTATATTCGTTAAACCCGTCAAATACCATAACATGGTCATCTTATTACTAAATTGGTGAGATCATTTTCACTAATCTTCGTGATTAAAATAATCATTAATGTGTGGGTTAATTTCCCGCAGTTTCGAGATACGAATCCACACTTAACTGTAGGTTCGTAGATACGAATCTACACTAAGACATGGTAACAGAAGATTAGTAGAAATTAGACCACGGTTTAGTAAATAGAGTGACGCCCTTGCAATGGTTTAATTTACTATTTGAATGACATGAATGCAATGCATGATTGTCACTCATGGAGTGGTAACCCAGCTTGATCACATGGGCTTTTTGCATTCCCTCTGTTGCTCTTTGAATACCCAGTGGAACCAATAAGATACCATCACGCACGGCTATATTTACAACAAATTTTGTTCGTATAAATCGACAGAATTGTGAACTACCGTAGATTATCTAACCGAACTCATTCCATCAAGTCGTACTTTTACGACTTTACGTTTACAAGTTCACCTTTTTTTCTCTTTTTCTCGCATCCGATTGCAGACTTCATTCATCAGTCAGTGTGACACCAGAAGAAATAAGGGAGGTTTGTAAAGGAGTGGGGTTAAACGCGTGTAAACAATTATTTTTTTGTTTCAAGTATGTGGGTGTATTCTTTATATACACGTTAATACGATAACCTTTCGTCGTAGCTCATGCAAATACTTATACTCTAAGTGTTGCATGATTTGTCCAACCACAGATTTCATGAATTGGACAGGGGGGTCAACAAATTGCTTTGAGGATTTTTATTTGTATGTATTATAGACTTAGAATAGAACATGCATCAAATGATTTTTATTAATAAACTTATGATAGATTAAGCTGACATTTATGTGAAGGTTTCTGATTACTTGTACCAAAGTACTTACTATTCTTTTGAGACTCCATTTCCAGTTACTGCGACTGGCAAAGTAAGTGTATTACTGGAATAAGTTAATGAAAATACTAATCAAGTTTAGCATCGGTTGTCAATAGCAATATTGTATCCTGAAACCGTTTAAAAACTACTGAATAAGTTAACTTCTGTTTGTTTGGGGTTTTAATAGCATTTACACTCTCATAGTCTGCAGCCACATTTGTGTTTCCGGCTACAGTTAGCAATGCACTAATTAGACTGGCAGATTGCAGCCATGGTAGTGCAAGAAATCGTATCTCGGGTCATTCCGTGAAGGTGGGGCAAAAAGATTACATACTTAACTGATATATTACCCAACCTTATCACGTCCACAAATGGATGAACAACCCGGACTTAGACTCAAGCATCAACGTAATAGTAATAGAATCTCAGTTATTCTCACAATCCATGTCTGACCTGGCTTTTAATTGCTAAAAACAGATCCCGCGTAGATATACCATCATGGGTTTTTTTCAAAACTAATCTCTCCCATAATACTATTCTAAATAAGCTAAATATTAAGAACGTGCCTGATCTCTAGCTGTCTCAGGTCTGTGTCCAAGGGTCGTCGCTCATAAGTTGTGCTGAACACTCAACATGCCGATGTTGCTTTGGGCGTCCCACAAGGCTCGGTGCTTGGACTGCTATGTTCTATTGTTTTTCTGGTATGCATAAGCGTTAATTTAAATTCCACCGTCCCGTCTCTTTGCAGAAGACTGTTATCTACAGAATACTTATACATTTAGACTGATCAGATGCATCCCAACAAAATTAAAATGGGAAAAAAGCTGGCAAGACTCACAAACGATCAGTGTAACATACCATGGGCAACCAGTGATCATACCATGGGCAATACCAACTTCTAATCTACAGATAGTAAGCCATATCTTTGGGTCAACATCCCTAAACTGAACACAAAATCACAACACCTGCAACCAGTAAAAAGTCAAAGAGTCAGGTTGTAAGACTTGGTGGACATTTTTCCTTTTCATACATCAAGCTAGAAGTTGTTCAAAAATATATCATTTTAGGTCGCAGTCTACAATGACCAAATCGCTTCAAAACAGGAGTTATATAGTATATTACTACAGGAAAGGAGGTGTGAAGACGAATTAA
>JAMKCH010042622.1:0-12390 GCA_023653785.1 Ophioderma brevispina | reverse complement strand
GCAAATAGAATTGATGTGGTTTGTGTAAAGTCTACAAGGAGGGATTAGAAAGCATTCAATATTAAGGTTGGTGATGACATCATTAGTGAAACTAATGATTTTTCAGAGAGTAATAGATAATTCCAGGTGACTGGTGTGCATCTATTCATGACACTGACTGAAAATCAATAGTTTCACTAATGATGTCACTGGTAGTGCATTCTTTTTTCTGGCCCTGTTTATTGGAATGGAATGTCCCATAAAGATTTGGAGTAGGTTTATCGTCTCATTTCCTGGGACCTTTAAGGTCATTGAATCGGACCAACCCGATTCTGAAGGGCTTCACAAAACTTTTGAACCCAAAATATAAAATTGCACCAAACCAAAATCTTGTTAAAGATGTGGTTATGCATATTCAGATTCTTATTAGATACAACTAACAGTTGCATAATTTTCTCAGAAAAAAAAATCGATTTTAAGGTTCCCTGTACTAGTCAACACAGCTAGATGCCGTCTTCATTCTACCATAGAACAGCAGAAAACATAAGGCATTGGTGATTGTTCATTGCTAGACGAACATCCTAGGACTCGTGAAACCACATTATTGTATAACATCTCAAAAATTAAATTATGATACATAACGAGTAATTCCTACTCTTTCAACTGTCAAAAGCTAGAGTTTGGTAAAAGCTGATCGCCCATCTTCTTCCGCACAATGTCCAGCTTCCCTTGGGTTGTAGTTATCTTTCCCGCAATTTTTTCTTGAAGAGTAGTTTGACCTAGTTCACTATATTTCATAGATAATCTGCGAAATTCACTTATAGTTCTGAGGTAAAATTCATCTGCCTTCTCCACATTTCTTGCACCAAGATATGCCTCCGCAAGTAATGACAACGTATTGGCTCTTTCTTCAGATAGTGGTTGTTCTTTCATATGTACTTCTTCAAGCATAGCAAGACTCCTTGTAAGTATTTCCACAGTTTGGTGATAACGACCAAGTTTTAGATAGCATGTACCTAACAAATACATCGAACTAGCAGTGGAAGCGTGAGCTCCTAAATACTTGTGTCTGAGGTAAACTGCTTTTCAAAATTAATCACGGCGTTATCCCAGTCACACATCCACGAGAAGACTTTACCCCTGTTGTTTAAGATCAGCGATGTGTCCCTATGGTCAAGACCAAGTTTTTCTCTCATTTTATATGCCTTATCCAGTAAGTCAATTGCCCGTTGATGGTCTCCTCTCTGTTGGCTCATGTGACGAGCTGCATTGTTGAGGGACACGATCATAGCGTTGCTCGGTTCCTTGAGGAATTTTTGCTTGACGTCAAGACCAAGGAAGCAAAATCTGGCAGCTTTTGCAGGTTCCCTGGCTCTTTCATACACCAAACTAAGGGCATTGTAGCTATCGCCAATGGATGGGTGATTTTCTCCCCATAGCCAACGCTTCATAGCTAAACTTTCAAAATGGTATTTTTCAGCCTTGCGTGTTTTCCCTAGGTACCAAAAAGAGAATGTATTAAATTGCAAAATTATAACATTGTTTAGCTGGCATTCCCGAACTACTTATCAAGCAAGTGTACATGTTATTAAGTGAGTGAGTGAGTATTAAGATTTAACGATAACTCAACACAATTGTGTTATATAGTGCCATTGTGGCAAAAAAAACAAAAAAAACAAAAAAACTAACCATTTAAAATCAAAATCATTTTAAAACATACACCATTGTAAATTCTAATCACAACATTTTTTTTAAATTAACAATATTTAAACCAACAATTGTAAATAGATACATATCATACACTGATGAACCAAATCATCACCCATCCATGTATAAAAAGATAACCCAATTGAATACACCAATTCACATAGAAAAACACAGCTTCACAAGATACACTGATCAAATCTAAATTAAAATTACGGTATACACATCATACACTGATGACAAAGTTCATCAGCCATCCATGCATCATGAAAAAATTTCAACTACAGATACTAATAATCACATCAGATCCCCTTAAAAACACAATAAAGCAAACACAGTATTGAAACATTATAGCAATATTGTACAGATTAAATAGATGGTCTTATATATGTACATATGTAATTGATACATGTAAATAGTATGTTTTATGTCTTATGTTAACTAATACAGATTATTAACTACTTATACAAGTAATACAAATTATCATATTATTTTAACAAGTACATCTAGATACAGTCATAATAGAAACCTTAATACAACCTTAAATTTAAATACAACCCGTCTGTTAAAAAAGCAGACGAGTTGCCCCTTATAGTCGCCTTTTACGACATGTAAGGGGGGACAGCGGGCCTATTCTAAACACCGAACCCGCAGGTGGCCCCTTTTAGTCGCCTTTTACGACATGTGAGGGGGGACAGCGGGCCTATTCTTAACCCCGAACCCGCAGGGGGTTACATGTTATTAAGATTCAGCAAAATATAATTTACCTATGGACGATGTGACACCACTTTGGCAGGTTGTTGGGGCCAGTCACCCGGTTTTAGTGGGGTCTCGTATAATGTAAAAGCAATGTAAAAAACAATTATCAAAACAAAAAAAATTGGCGAGATCCCTAGGAGGGACATATGCCTGACAGCTAGAGTCAAAGATCACATACTGTGAACAGCAATACAGCAACTAGTTTGCGGAGGGAGACAGTCGACGAATCCGACGACAATAACAACCTGCTATAACAAAATCCCAGCCCGGGGGGGGGGGGCTAAAACGTTCCTCTATGCAAAGAATTGAATATAGCCTACATTTTATGTACACACTTCATTACAATAAAGGTCAACATTCATGAGAATGTAGGTAACTAATCATTTTAAGGCAGCCTGTATTTTGGAGGCTGTAATTACTGGGTAAACAGGTAATACCTCTTGGAAGAGCCTCGCCCACTGTTTTGGTGCTAGAGATTCTCTGATCATATAAATCGCACTTAAAAGCTGTACCACGAAAGCTCACGAACATCTAAACTTTAAATCAATTACTCTATAAAATCAGCGAGAGGTAACATTTTCCAATTACACTCCCGGAAAGTATCTATTTTCACCCACAATTACAAACTACTTCATGCAGTCAACACTTAAACGAAACATCGGATATACTCTCCGATATACTCTCCGGATATACTTACCGATCCATGCATAGATCTTTCCTAGCATATAAGTGACATTGGCACGGCTACGTTGGAAGAAGAGTAGGTCTTCTGGTTTTTGAGACTTGATATGTTGGGGCTGCAACTTAGATTTCTGCAGGTCAGGCATCGATGACTTCGATATTGAAAGCTGCAATCGATCTAAGATATCCAGAGCTTCTTGAAGATGCCTGTTTCAATAATGTAGAGATATCATTACATTTGTAATATTAGAGAGAGAGAAATTGGTAAACTTTCTTATTAAAATCGATATTTCCATAATTTCATGCGAAAAGTTGAACATATTGGGAAAAAAATGCCCACACATATTTTGTATCCTGTCTTCTAAAGATTACGTGCATATAATTTCTCTCTGAATTCCTTACATTAAAAATCATTCCAATTGGATTGTTATCAGGGACAAATCCACGTTTAGAATACTATTTTAAATCAAAAACATTTAAATCAAAACACATTGAAATATAAATCTAATAAACCTCCTTATTACTAGCACGGCGTTCTAATCACTTACCCAACAAGCCAGGCTTGGTGGAAGTAGACTGTACCCCAGTCTCGGCTCTGTCTCTGGGTTTAGAGCGCACTTGGTTAAAAGATAATGCTAAACTCAAAACTTGAGGACTTTTCACCTTACCACCCCCTAGCTGGACAGCCCTGCCAACCAACTTATCCACAGAACGTGAATTGCACAGGGCTCCTGGAATTAACACTAGGTAGGGAGTATATGGGTTGAAGAGTCTAGTGTAAATTTCAGTCGCTTAGCGTTTTCATCACCGTTGACCCGAGGGAGGGTCTAGGTGGAAGAGCTTATTTCGAAATATTGTATATTATGTTCTGATGCTTTCCGCTTGGAAAGTGATGGACATCGCTCGAACTTAATACCGCACTATTCCAGCAACCCTGGCTTAACTGTTAGCTCAATTAGTTAGAACGCCGTGCTAATAATACGGAGGATGCCGGTTTAAACCCCAACACTTCCGTACGCTGGACATCTCCACTGTAGGTAGGGTACTTACTCGATTGCTTCTTCACGGTGTCTTCCTCTGCAGTGAAAATTTTCCGCAAGGCAAAACAGCAGCGTTACCATCTCAGAACTATCGCCATACGGTTTTAAGAGACACATTGCCTTTACGTACTGCTCATATTCCAATTCAAAATCCGTCTTCGCAGCACCAAGCATTTTTCCGTACATCAACAACATCCGCGCTTCAGAAATCTTACTGACACCACCTGGTTTATCTTTGTTCTGGGCTGCGTTAAGACAAGCTTTATAAAATTCAACTGCATCCGCTGTCGGCAAAAAAGTTTCAATAAGGAAATTTGACCGGTAAGCCACGTCCAAGAATAAATTTATGTTATCTCCAATACAATGGATTGCTTCTCTTAGAAGTTTCTCGACGTTGCGTATTTCAGCTGTAAAAGCGGTCAAATGAGCTGCATAGTTTGCTTCCAGCAATGGCGTGATCTGAAGAAGAAGCTGACCGTAAAACACACAGTAACGATTCCGGACCTCATTCAAGTCACGATCAACAAGGTGATATCTTTCTTCAACAAAAGACTTGATAAATTGATGTATGTGGAAACGTTCTTTATGGCTTTGTGGATCAAGTATGCAATGCATTTCAATAAGGGACCGATCACAGAGTGGCAGTAATAGGTCATGTTTCACTACAGCAGTACCTGGAATAACATTTGCCGATGAAGCAGTCATAAAGCCGGCTGTTTCGACCGTGAATGATGCTGGAATATAGGCGAGTTTAACGTATTTTTCACGCAGTTTAACGGGTAAGTTCTCCAAACAGATATTAATTACAGTTCTGACACGTGCCATAATTGCATGATCTAGAGTAATAAAGTAGGTACCCAATCTCGATGTAGTCTGTCAACCAAATCTTTGGGGCTAACATGTCCATTTTTAAGAATTACTCCAATGAGTAATATAGCTATTGGAAAACCAACTGAGCATTCTGCCAAGTCATTTATATACTCCTGTAAGTCTACATCTCCTGAAAAGATTAGAAGTCCTTCTTTGGATTCAATAAAGCTCAGCGGGGTAAGCTCAATGGTATACAATTTGGACTCTACTCTTGGTAATTGGAATCTCACTGTGGAGGTTAGAATAAGGAAAAGTGGTACCCGATTTCTTTCTGATATTTCTGACAGGAATTGTTCGCAGACTTCTAAAAACTCTCCTCCATCTTCTCCAGCAGCTAACAAATCTTCTATCCCGTCTAAGACTAAGAGTTTTTGAATATTTCCTTGAAGACGAGGGACAAGCTAGCGAAAGAAGAAACTCCGTCCTGTGTTGAATCGGACAATCTAACGCTGAACGATGAATTTAAGACATTTACATCCGTGTTTCTTTCTGCAAATCAATAAAGTGTGACTTGAACTGGAACTCCATGTTCACTACATCCCGAGTGCCTTTTCACGTGCAATTTTTTAGCCGAAGTTTTCCCGATAGCAGGTGGCCCTGTAATCTGTATAATTTGCAAAAGCATTTCACGCTAGTATCGAACATGAAATTCAGGATATGCTCCTTTATGTTTTGAAGCTCGGAGATTCCGACCAAAAAAAAGGCGGGCGACGCGAAACAGAATATCCTTGAGGTTGTTGGATTTCGGGCGGTTTCGGTAGACATGGCGAAGGCGTTTGTAAGGTTTGTTTGTGTTTTTGCAAGAATGAAATTAAAAGACCGGTAAAACAATGGATCAAAATAAGTTTTATTTTTACTTTTTTTATCTTGTCACAAGACGAGATAGTTCGGTTACATTGTTTACAGCAATTTTTCACGTTGACCCTATATTATGAGGTTTACCCCACTCCTGGAGTCTGCAAGGACAACTCCACTAATTTTTCTAACCTACATAGATGGCACATCAAGTGAAAAATGAAAATTGCTCTCCACGGTCAAGTAATTGCTCCATATGTCCCACCTATTTACAGCCTAAATAATCTTTAAACGGACTACAAACTACAAAAAAGTTATAAGGGATAGTAGGGGAGAGTGACAATCGTAAAGACTACCTGATTAGAAAATTTTGACACTGACACTAGAGAATCACATAAAGTTGTGTGTTAATAGCTGCCCATACTGCCAAAGTATTCAATGATAGGTTATCTAATATTCACCCATAGCCCTTCAAGCAGCCTTTAAAGGAGGGGTATGGGTTGAAGCAGTGAACTGTGAAGTGATGTTTTGCTTAATTTTCTTAAATAGTGGCATATACATGTTACAAATCATATTGCAGCCCATGTCACAAAGTTGTAAAATTCATGTTCAATTTTGCTTGGTTGCCATGGTAACCACGGCAAGACCTCTGATTGGCTAAACACTAGAACGAACGTAACTAAATAACTAACAAGTATGAGGACGAAACTGGGTGGCATGTGCAGGGGGGTTAATACGCAGTGAACCAGGAAGCCGGATTGTTGATACCGTTGCCATGGCAACCGGCAAGCGACCAATCCATAATTTCATGGTCGTAATTTGAATTTGGAACACAATTTGAAAAAATTGGCCTGATGGTCAAAGCCATAGATGTGCTTCATCTGTGGGCCAAATTTCATGTGCAAGCATGTAGCTTTCTAGTTACGTTCTTTCTCGTTTTGGATGTTTGCGTATTGTAACAAAACGAGTTATAGGCCCTCGAAACATTTAGGACAAATTGTGGGCGATTTGAGTGAAATATGGAATTATTTTTTTACATTTCATTTTATACTGAATTATCATAAAGTATTAATGAAAGAAATCATCGAAAAGGTGCATCCATTGTCCGGTAATTAATTTTAAAATAATTTTCTTAAATATCGCAGGGTGAGGAAACAAGACCACTACATAAAAGTCACTTACCCCGTGACATTTAATTACTTTAAATTATGGAAGGATAATATGAGGATTATTGACTTCAAACTTAGCCAAAAAAATGTGTTAATAGTTCATAAAACATACTTTAAACTATTTAAATATTAACCCTTGAAATTTGTCAAATGATAAAATAGTAGGAGATGATGCATTTTTGGCAAATTTCGCCCCGTACACTGCTTACTTAATTCAGCCATATTTCGGGAAAAGGAATGTCCGATTGCGATAGAATAAAAAGCATTTGTAGATTACAACGACACAATTACGAAATTGCATTATCTCATTTTTGTAAATGGAACAATTATTTACCAAATGCAGACCCCATACCCAACCTTAAATGTATTGGCCCTGCTCATACGTTTATATACTAAATGACTTGGAAGAGTGTAGCAACGCACACGCAAAAGATACACAGCCAGCTTTTTTAATCACGGTGGTAACCAAGAGCGTAGGTTACTCCATGAGCACCCCTTGACTGATTGCATTATGATGCAGTTACCTATAAAAACTAAGTACTTGCGAAGTACACAAGCCACTGGGTGCACAACAGCTTTTTCTAGCAGTACCCATTCTATTGTGTACTCGGCAGTACCTGCTAAGCGACCTGACAGTAGCCATTTGTAGGCTTCAGTAGAAGAGTCCCGTTGCAGCTACTCGGGGAGTACACTGGCCATAGATGTGCCAAACATTCATGTGTTTACTCCGTTCTGACCATTATCAATTTAGAGTAACATTATATTTAGTTTCAGATTCACAATAAAACGATATATGACGATATGTGTAGAATAATAACACAGGGGACCAAAATGAAGTAAATAAATTACAAAAAAATCACAAAGAGTTCCAAAGCTCATTGCATTGTCGCTACCACGCAGTACTCCCGCATGGGTTGACTGGTGTTTAAGATCCTGCGTGTGTACCTGAGGTGGATATTACCGACCCCCTCCATTTTTATAGCGGCGATATGGACCCAAACGGTTGGGTGACTCCGCTGCACTTACAGACCTGTACTTCCATGAAGAAGCCGTTGTGTACTTGAAGATGTACTCTTTAGAATGCTCCCCTCTCCTAACTATATCGTCCCTTATGCCGTTTTTGCCACTTTTCAAAATGGCAAAAAACACGGAGCGGTCCTCTGCCTTGTTTTTAGGGAAGTGGCCCTAGATCTAACACGAAAAAAAGCTAGCTCTTTCCGCGGTGATCGTCTGGTTGGTAGTCATTTTTCCCTCAAAATTCAAAAAAGCAAAAAACAGGAAAAATACCCATTTTTAATTTGACACGGATAACATTTGTTATAATTACGTTGTAAACTTAATTTTGACGCAAATGATAGCCGAAACTGGGGGAATTACGTTCAGACCAAGTTGTAGTGTTTTGGTACCATCTAGGGCTGCGCAATTAAAGTGCATTGAGACGGACTATTTTCACTTTTCCCTGGTTAGAGTGATAGTTTTAAGCAATTAATATGATCTATCTCATTTGCCCTTTACACGGCCCGGAAACCCATCCATGGGATTCATGGGGTTACTTGAAGAGAGAATTCACCATGAACCCCAACCACAAGATTAGGGCAAATGTTGGGCGACATAGGAAAGAGAGGCCTGCGAGTTTGCTGTTCAGACTGTCTCCATAACGTCAGAGATTCAGTGTCCTCTCTATACCAATCGCGTGGCACAAAGAGGGCGCTGAATTAATGAAATCCACCCACATTATGATTATATATCAATAGAACTGGTGACCTCAGGTTGAACAAAATACAGTTTCAAGTTGTAATCTGTCTGTCATAATCATAAGGGCTTAAAAACGCCAAGAATTTTATTTATTTCCATGCGATCAAACGCAAAAAAATACAATTACTTTATTCTCATACGTAACGTATGTGAATAAAGTACAATCAATGATCAGCAAAATTAAACAACTGCACAGCTTAGTACGTGCAATCCGGTGTGCAGGAGATCTCGAGGTTGACAATCAGAAAGCCTTAACTCAACAATACTGCTTTTGAGAATCTGATGTTTAATAGTTTCTACGAAGGCAATCTATTCATTACTCCAAAATGTCAACGTCTCATAAAGCTCATATATGTACTTTATCAACATTATATAATACTTCATCAACAAAGAAACAATTTTTAATTAGACAGCAGAAATTAAAGAAATTCTAATATTTCTTTCAGTGCTGAGTTCTCCTTCTGACGGTAACGGAAAACGGATCTTGAGTTCATTTCAATCATGCCTATGATTTTCAACACATATTTCAACATATGGTTATGCATGTCATGCCTTTGGAATGTTTTAAAAGAACTCATCAATTAATGGGATAGGAGCTAAAATATGTTGCCATTCTGGTAAATTTTGGCAGCTAGAACCTCAACTCTTGTTTTGGCCAAATTAAGTTACCATCAAAGGTCTACTCAGGAGTTAGGCTTTCTTTATAAACAAAGTGTGCACCTTTGAGATGTGGTGAAATGTTATTTTGCTTTTAAGCAATAGAAGTAGCCGTAAGTTAAGGCTTCATGGTTTCAGAATCTGTTAGGTGTTGCAGATTTTTTTGGTGCCAAACCTCAAAATCACCAAAAAGTGAGTTATTCCTTCTGTTTTGTCAACCCTCGATATAGTCCCTCGTTCTCGTAGTCCGGGAACAATGGTACACAATATGGCAATCGATTCGTTGACTCTTCACGCAACATTAGTTTCACCCTTTATTCCGTTGTCGTCTATGGATTCCCGGACTATGATACCTACCGGACTATATTACTTTCACACCGGTATTTCTGTATGTCTTTATTTACTTTATTCTTGCAATTTAAGACGAGAATTTTTTCTTCTGCGTAATGAGGGCAAGCTAAAAATTTTGAAATTTGGTGAGCCAGCTCCTGTTGAATTGGTTGGGGGTTTACATGTTGAGAAGTCTATATCCACCGTTGGATGAAAGGTAGGTCAACTCATCGAGATGTGATCTGCATTCGGTGGATGGAGACCACATTGGCGGCTGAGATGGTGGCAGCCCCATCGGTGCATATTGCTGTGAAGCGACCGACTCCTGCATGTGCGAATCCGGTTCAAGTTGACCCATTCCTTGCGTGGAAGAATTGCTCCCAGGTGGGAGTTCTTCATAGGTGTAATGGTGAATTGGTCTTGGGGTTCCCACACAGCCTCTGTTTGCCAAGTTGGCGTGATTCTTTACAGGGTATGCACAGGTCTTGTGTCCAAACAGCGCTTGTTCACCAATTTTTGCTGTGTGATGTTCTCTCCGAAGCACTGCAGGGACAATTCCTGAAAGGACTAAATGGTAGAAACTCAATGGAGTAGACGAAGGCACCATAGTTGTTTTCATGGGCTCGTTTGGAGTACTGATCCAGCTTTTTTGTGTGATAGCTATTACACCATGCGGGGTGGCCATATTCAGCCGCGCTGGAGACGCAGAGCCATGGCGGTGGTGCGTAGAGTAGGTGGACTAGCACCCATGTAAATCCCCACCGGCATAGTGAGGTTAGTTCCTCGAAGGTAACCTTTGCACACACTGACTCGAGATGCTGCCGATAAGCTGCCGATCAAGCTCACTTCCAATAAGTGATGTAGGATTGAGGGCCGTGGGCGAATTTAAGGAAAAGGGCCCTGTTCAGCAGTTTAAAGTGGCCCCCTTTAGCGTCAAGAAATACGCACTTTAGTGCGACTAAGGGTGTGTCCGAGGGGGCCCTTATAGCAATATTTAGGGGGGCCCTGTCAGCAGCGGCTGACACTGCCGACTCTTAAATCCGCCACTTTGTATGCAGGGGCGCTCCATTGAGGTTTATTTGGAGCTGGCGATGAGCCTCTTGGATGGTTTTAGATTGAAGGCAGTAGCCGTGGTCTTAGCTTCACTCAGCCTCGAGTTCCAGGTCTTGAGATATGCGCAAGTAATGGCCATATCTGCAGTAGTGTATTTTATTCATTCAGTGAAGAAGGGCAAGATCGCCGCATAGCGCCTATGGTCCTATTGTTGTTTGAGGTATGTCGCTGATGTACAAGTTGACGCATGGGATCCAATACTGATCCTTGGGACTCCATTCCTCAGACGGCGCAGTCGACTGCTCTGCTCCTCACTGGCCTTAAGAACAGAGCTACGGTTTGAAGATGTTAAATACGTGTGAGTCAATAAAAACCCTACGTTCAGGAAAGATTTTTCTTCAAAAGGTTAAACGTTATTTTGCTTGATCTTTGCTTTGTTGTTTACAGGGATAAACAGGCTATCAGAAGAATTTGATTTGGTGTCTTTGGGTTGGGTTTCAGAAAACTATGGCAATTTGCGGAGAGACCTAAAAATTCCGTTTGGCCGATTTGAGCCATACAATGCGGAGAGAATGGACAACAGACGTATACCATATTAGCAAACAAATTCACCAAATGCAATTTCGGCGGACGATTTCTTCTCGATAAAAAGCATATCAGTTTGAACGAAAATGATCTTCGTGTAACATAATTATAAGAAAAAAATATCTTCAACAAAATCCCATTGTTCAATCATAAAGAGTAGTTATGAAAATCAATCCATATAATGTCTCGTTCATGAACATAATGAACTGCTCAGAGATTTTGCTTGACATCTCTCAGGTAAGTATTTTGCACAAATCAGTATAATAAGCGTTCATAAGTTGCAGAAGAAAATAAAGTTGAAGGTTCTGTAAATAAAATTGAATTAAAACTAAACTTCAATATCGCACTTGTTTTCAAGCGGGACTACAAAACCTTCTATGGTTTCACTTTAGCTCAAGTTTCCTTGTAGGTTAAAACAACGAAATCTTGCTGAACCGAAGTAACTACGGGTCTTACACCAGATTTTGACTTTCTTATTAGGAAATTGACTTTTTTTGAAACTCCAGAATTTTCTTTGGATATCCAGTGTATTCTTTTTATAATCCTGCGATTATGCTAATCCCAACCATTGTTTAACAATAATTGGTGTTAAATGTTTTTTACTCATAATCAATGCTGAAGACCATGCTACTTTAGGGGAGAATCTTGTTTGGGTCAAATCGCCAAAACAGGGATTTAAGTCCTCAGTAAAATAGGCATAAATTCTTCCTCCAAAAGCCCCAAATGAACCAAATAAAAGTTTTCTGAAAGCCTGTTATCCCTCTATAACCAAAGCAAACATTTGAGCAAAACTTATTCTTAACCTATTTTAATTATTTTTATTCTGAATGTAGGGGTTTTTTTTACTCACACTGATATGAATTTTACAGTTCAAGCCCTGGGCCACCACGGTTTTCAATGATGCAGTAAGGTCCACCAGATGACGCCTGCCTTACGGACCGTATCAAGCTCGCACTCAATATCATTAAGAGTTTACAATCTGACGGACAGTGCTCGGCACGGCGAAAACCTGC
>JAMKCH010042621.1:0-13878 GCA_023653785.1 Ophioderma brevispina | reverse complement strand
ACGATAAATAATCAATATCATATGATGGAGTTAACATCACAAATAAAGCAAGTATATACCTTGTCAGGAATTAAGTAGCTTTCTCTGGAAAGCAATCTTAAAGACTAGAGGTTTGATAAGATTATTAATTGAACATTTGGTGTGCAAATTTCATTGAAACCGGAATATGGTAATTACACATTTCCATGAAGGAATTAGCTGATGCAGCTCTAGAGACTGATCATTTCCTATTCATCACAACACATCAGTAAAAACATGTATCTGGGAAAGTGTTTAGATCTTGATAAGCTATATCCTTTGTTCAGCAGCAAAATGGGTAGAGTTTCATATAGAAGTCCCTTGAATGCAAATGAGGTATTGCCATTCATTCCATCAAGGCTACTGCAAAAAGTCATACAGCGCATGACGGAATTCAATTGTAATACCTCATTTGCATCAAGGGACTTCTATATGAAATGTCCTTATTACCCTGTAGGGTGGGAATTATTCACCTTTGTTTGATCTGTGTGAAAAAGTACTTATTGTTAATGCTCACGCCTTTTAAAACAGATTGCATACCATTGTGGCATGAAACCCATGGCTCATTCATTTGGTCTCTGTTATTTCATGTTGCCCCTATGTCTTTCTTATAGATGACTAGGACGTATGCAGAAATTATTTAGGGGTTGCAAGATTTTTTTTAAAAAAGGAGTTGTTTTTAAAAAATTTTCAACATCTCATCACAAGAAAGTGGACCTTTTCTTTCAAATTTAATTACCTTTTTAAAAATAAAACTCAGTAAAAAATGGACCTTTCATCCATCTTGTGAAATTTCTGGGTGCGACCCCCCCACATTTTTGTTACGGGCCTGCAGGTCACAAAGTTGCCGAGGCCCTACCACTTTGGATACTGATCAAAGTATGGCAAAATGAGTTCGGGTGTTCAAAAGTAACTTTTTTCACCATTTCATACACTTCAGTATATGTTGTTGTAAAATTATTGAAGATACTTTGTAATAAAGCCAAATGTGGTAAGCCTGGAAGAATACGGCTGAAACTGATTTTAAAGACATATCATGATTTGCTAAATCAGTAAACCGAAAAAAATCATACAAAATCAGATTTTTGCATGTATGTACAGTACCAGGTATCCTAACATAACCCGCAAATGATAAGACCAGAAGAAACCGAATAAGGGCAGAATCAGGGAGATTGTAGTCTTTATTGTCCGTTAGACACTTACTACAAACAAATAATTGAATGGAGGTCGTATATGGGACCGGCTTGCCGTTTTCTTCCTTTTTACTGTCAATTCTACAGCTAGAAAAGGGAAACATATGAGAATTCTACAGACTTATCCTTCACTTTTGAGCTATTCCTGACAAATTCAAATATTTTTCAAATCTACTGATAGTGTCTTTAAGGGATGGTATTTTGATAAATTTGTGTGGATATTGATGATCAAAATCTAGATTTTTTAACAAGTGCACAACTCCAGTTTGAAAAAACAAAAGAGTAAGAAAGGGGAAAAAAACGTAAGCATTAACGTTGTTGACGATTGGTTTTTAATTTTCTAAGGAGCAATTAGGAAATAACAGGGGGCACACAGCAGGAGTTAATGACGTAGGTAGGTGGAAGCCGTGAGGGACCTATGAATTGGCTAGTGGAACTACTGGTAGGAACAATGTAATAGCAGTAGGCGCCATCGCAACAGGGGAGGGAAGTCCTAGACCAGAGAGATGCACGACATAACCGCAGGTTGGTAGGGGCTAAATATGGTAGCAAAACAAGGTATCAGGAAAGGTTTCAGGGGCTAGGGTTCAATAGTTAAGAGGTTAATGGCTGAATAGTTTAGCTTCGAGTGCATTGGCCGTTAAAAATCAATGCACGCACGATCAGTGTGATGATGCATAATGGCACAAGGCCCGCGGGGTGAGTTTATTGCAGGAGAGAACTAAAAATATGTAGACTTAATCTAATTCATAAAAATTATTGCAAGGCAGTCAAAACACACATTTTACCAAAAAAATCTGAATACGGCATGAAATCTAAGGACCCCCCTGTGGGTTGGATCGTCCACTAAGATCGGTTCCTCACCCCTGGGTTGCAAAAATCCTGGCTACATGTATGCAATAATATATAGCAATTGTCAAGGCACCATGGGTTGTCTTAGAGCAGAAAGATCAGTATCTTAAACCAGGTATGTTAATATGCCCTTGTGTTATAATAAAAAGACCATTGATACAGGGTTAGAGTTTGTGTGTGAAGGTTACAATGAATTGGTGGCCTGAATTGAAGTTATAATGTGATCATTGCAATCTAAAATGGATTGTATGTGAGTGTTAAAAGTTTCAATATTACTGTTGTTTCATAAGGAATTAAAATGAAATTTTTTATGCAATGTTTACAAATGTATATTCTTTCTGTTGTTTTACTTGCATGTTTTATTCTGTGGGAAAAATATGTATCCATTTTAATACGGTATATATGGTCTACACATTTTTTTCTTAGGGATGTTTTCCTGCAATTATCTATGGATACTAAGAAGCCTAAAGGGCCCCTCTGTGGACCCCAACCATACCCACTTCATATTGTAGAAAATGGAACAGAGGGGCCCCAATTTGGTGTGGAGTAAAATGAGACGCAAAAGTGGAGAAAAGAAAGGACTATTCTGAGCAGAGACTAAACTGGCAATACAAGGAGTAATTATCTAGGTTGTCCAAAATTCTTTAGGCATTTTATAACAAAGGCTTTGTTTATGTTACTTATAGCTTTTAACTACAAAGAGAGAAAACCAATTCTGTTTAAAAAGATCATTTCCTTGAGCTGTTATACACATCACGTTTAGATCTTAAAATACAAAATATAACATTCCAGGAATGAGTGTTTTCTCAAAATATAAAAGTGAATGATATCCATACACTCAGCAAAAAAAGAAAGTCCCCCTCTGATACGTTTTGACGCAAACTCGAAAAATATTTAACTTATTTTTATTATTCAAAAACTGCTGGATGCGGTAAATTTCTTACGTACAAAAAAATGACCCATTTACTTTGCCCGATAGACATTGTTTTACAATGAAATCGCCTATTTTATGTAAGTCAATGCAAAAAAAAGTTGCACCTTTGTCTGCAAATTCAATTTCACACATAAAGTGAAAGGTACTCATTGCTTTCTGGTCACAAAACATATTTATTCTTCAATGTCAAAAGCTTATCAACTCAGCAAGGACAAAAAAAAAGCAAGCTGATCAATGTTCAATAATGGGTAGGTCCACATCCTTCCCAAGACTTCAATACACCTTTTTGCGCATACGGTTGACCAAAGTGCGTATACGCTGCGGATCTATAAGTGGCCCAGCCCGGTTGCAATATGCTTCTGCAAATCCTGAAAGATGGGCTGCTTCATTTTCTGTTGGCTTCATTCTTGATGTCATCCCACAGGTTCTCAAGTTGGATTGCAATCAGGGGATCTTGCCGGCCATTCATGCGCTCAATCCGTTGTGTCTTCCAGATACCGGTTGGTGACATGAGCACGGTGAGGTGTTGCGTTATCATCCATAAAGATGAACTCATCACCAATTGCTGCGGCATATGGCACAACATGTGGTTGCAACACCTCATCAACATATCGACGGGCAGTCAAGCGACCTGGAATAGAGACAAGGTCTGTCTTTCCATCGGTACTTACTCCACCCCACATCATCACACTTCCGGCTTGGTAGGGCTCTACTTCCTGAATGCAGTCGCTGTTCAGCTGCTCCCCTTCTCTTTGCCATACCCTCACTCTTCCATCTGTCCTTTTCAAGTAGAATCGGCATTCATCGCTAAAAAGGACATTTGCCCAATTACGCCTGTTCCATCTCCTGTGTCTTCGTGCAAAGGGACTTGTGCACGATGGTGGCTCATCTGTTAGCTTTAGCTTTTTCTCTGGGCGACATGATTTCAAGCCAGACTCGTGAAGGCGGTTGCAGACTGCCTGAAGTGAGATTTCATCCGGTCCCTGTCCTCGCCGACGATGCACCCGTCTTTTGATCTGCTTAGCTGGAGAGAGAGAGAGAGCAAAACAAGACAAAAGTAAAAACGGTGATATACAAGTGGGTCAAAATTATTTTTGTTGCTGAAGGTCATCGTTTTTATTATTGACATTTTCAATTCCTTTAAAAAGGATGGTGCTATCTTCTCAATTTACTTACAACAAAAAACAATTACCTGACAGTCTTCTCCGGGTTTCAGCCTTGTTAACCATGGACATGTCTTGCCTCACTGTTGTAATGCGAGGTCGACCACTTCTTGGAAGATCCTTTACATCCCCTGTCTGCCGAAACTTCACCTCAGTTTCCGGATAGCCTTTGGCGTTACTCCTAACCTCTTGCCACCTCTTTTACAGGTACACTTCGTCTAGAAAGGCAGTAGCTTGCCCTCTTTCAAAGTTTTTTTATGCGCGGCATTTTTAAACCTAACCATACAACATGCAATATGCAAAACCCAACACAGATAACACGATGACATAACTTTTGCTTTTTAATCCCAAAGAATTCCACAGTAAAAGATTATGTAAATCTCTACACGCAGCCCTTTTCTCTTCAATGTGATTATGTAACAACACACAGACAGAGCAACAGCAGTAGTATTCACCTGCTCAAGAAATTGTGAATGAAATGTTTAACCTTACACACTTGGAAATCAAACTTCTACGTTTCAGGAAAAATAGTGCAACTTTTTTTCTTGCATGAAATTTCATAAAATGGACGATTTCATGGTAAAAACAATGTCTATCGGGCAAAAGTAAATTGTCATTTTGTGCGTAAGAAATTTGCGCATCCATCAGTTTTTGAATAATAAAAATAAGTTAAATACTTTTCGAGTTACGTCAAAAAGTATCAGAGGGGGACTTTCTTTTTTTGCTGAGTGTATTATTAATGTATGGTAGATGGTTTCATTACTATTCCCACATCTATTGAATATTAAGTTGGGAAAAGGCAATAGTTATTTGGGAAAGAAGAATAGAAAAGCAGTCAATACTTAACTTCCTCTCCACTGCAAGCAGTTATGTTTAGATAACTTTATGTATGTTTTGGATCGTTCCTTTAACAGACCAAGGTTTGCTAGAAATCACATGCTAGTTCACACGTACATATATCCATACACAATAAGGAGAAACACCTATATTTATGTTTAAAAGTGAGAAAGAAACTTCATAAAAACTTAACTTAAATTATTGGTGAAGAAATACAACACGTCTAGATCAAGAATGATGTAATCTTACAAAGGGAATCTAAAACTCACCACTGCGGGAGGGGAATATCATTCCTAGTTATTTTAAAGGTGTCAACAAGAGATGTCAAGTCATCAATATTTTCTGTTATTAGTGTGATTTCATATCGATTAGACATTCAACAAGATTCCCTACCTTTTGGTGGCTACAAAAAAAATTAAATGAAACCAAAAGGTGATTTGTATATGCTTATATTTCAAAGAAACATAGGCGAATTCCTATTTGCTCCAATAGGAAATTAGAAAATTTCACAATTTGCGTACCAAAAAACAATTCTCAGGTTTTGATAATTTCAGATGGGGTTATTTTTGATAGAAAGGATTTCCACCAGTGCAAAAATCCGGCAGAATTTCAAATTTTTAGGGGACACTGATTTGAAATCTTTGTTGCACCTTAATACTTGTAAGTGGGCCAGTTACTTTAAAAACCTGTATGTGGAGCAATATCAGTGTAAGTATTTGTGTAGCTTGTTATTTTCTTTAGATAAAAGTTGAACGCTAATTCTACCAAACGCTCCTGTTTGTTCTGTATCAGTATTTACTTCTTGTTCTTTATTCTTTTCTTGTAGCTTGTATAATATTCGCAAAAAAGATAATAAAAGGTAATGTCATTGACCTAAGCTTAAAAAACAGGACATTATTTTTCTGCATGTGAAAAGGACCACAGTTGTAATGCATGAGTGTGTGCATGTGTAGTGTATTTCTCTACATCCACAGCCCAAAAATACCATGTGTGAAACTTCAGTCTTCAAAACTGAATATACCAGCATTCGGTTAATAAAAAAGTTGTTGAAAGAACACAGATTTCACAAGTTCACAAATTCATTATATTCTGAAAAAATGCCTTTTATCCATTGTTTTGCTTGATTGATTCTTGTGCCATGTTCCACCAAGAGCATCATTCAACTAATGCAGAAGAGCCTCATATCATCTGGGGGAGTTCTTGGACTTTGGTTCTAAGTCTGACTATACCAAATTTGATGAAATGAAGACCCCCAAAAAAAACAAAACTAATAATGGTATGGTTTTGGCATCACTTCTGTTCCAAATTGTTAATTGTAAAGTTTGGAAATATTCAAAAAAATTTGACAAAACATTGAAAAATTAGACACTTTCTAAAGATTTTTTTTGGAGAATATTAGAAAGCACCCTTCGATACCGCTTTCAGAATTTTATGATCCATAGATAATTAACGAGGCCTGAACCTTTGAAATGCTTACCCTAGGCAACACATCCCTGTACAACCTTTCAAACTAAGCACCCTTCTCAGGATCATCATCTGATAAACTTGGGACATAGCATTATTAAATGAAATTTGAGTCAGTTGTTCACTATGAAAAGAGGGTGTAGCAAAATGACAGACTAATATTATGTGCTCAATGTTTGTTGAAACATTTATTGTGTGCATGATTGAAAAGAGGTGTTGAGCACCAAAGTAACGGATGAATACAAGATGAATATGGTCTCTTTAGCAATGCTCATCAGGGAACATGTTGTTAAAAATTTGCTCTAGGAAACAAAATCATTGTGTGAAAGCTAATATGCCTGTAAATATTGTACTATAGCATGCCTATGTTAACATGAAAGTCATGTTAAAAAGCAAAGTACAACATTTGTCTGTGAATACATGGTTGTCCATTGAAAAGAGCTCCTTTGGTGTAATTTAACTTGCACAGCATAACCCAAGGGGTTGTATTGATCACTTGTGCTTTGCACATGCATTGTCTATTAAATTCTTTATGCTATTAAAGATTTCACAAATACCTTTGGTTCACTTGTTTTGAAAAGCGAAGGCCAATTATCAATGTCAGTGTGTGTTGCCAAGCTTGGGATGGTTGAAAGAGCTGCAAGTAATTTGAACAAAGGCCTTGTTTCCACATCGAGTAAATTTTTAGAATCTGAAATTTAAATTGTGAACAAGAAAAACAGTGCAATCTGGCTTGGGGGCACCAGTCTAATCACAGCTTATACTTGGGGAAGTATGATCTTTTGTTTTTTTCTTACATGGAAGCATATCAGCCTTCGAGAGTAGAAGCAAAAATGTGTACTTAAATTGCCCAAAGGAATTTTTGTTAATAAAATTGTATAATTACACTTGGAGATGTTTTGTTCATAAAAAATCCAAAAGGAAACATTTCCTGGCATAAATTCACTGGGGTAATGAGAAAAAATATGAACTTCTTTTTG
Organism: Ophioderma brevispina; assembly: GCA_023653785.1. Lineage (NCBI taxonomy): Eukaryota > Metazoa > Echinodermata > Ophiuroidea > Amphilepidida > Ophiodermatidae > Ophioderma > Ophioderma brevispina. The sequence continues at coordinate 6,437 of JAMKCH010042621.1, read as the reverse complement.
ATGGAGGTAAAGTGTAGTAAGGGGGCAAGGTTGTCAATGGGTCACCAAACCTTAAATCCAATAAATTAAGCATATCCCATTTAAAATTCACTTAAAAGTTTTTGACTTCTCCAAATGTTTGACTTCACAAAAAATTAGTGAGGAGATAATGCACGCAAATGAAAATGATAGAGCAAGATCGAGTATTAACAATTGTGTACAGTTTATTTAGTACAGAATTCTAATATGCTTTTGGTGTATTGTGAGCCCTATTTTTGATTTATTTTAATGAAATCGTAACACTTTGGACGTAATTTTGATACTTGAGATCTAATATTTAAAAAAGCTTTGCTTTTACATTGTTAGTACCAATGGTAATAACCAAGTGGGAACTGTTTTGTACCATTATAGGGTACTGTGAGCCTTAGCACGAGACAATGCCAATTCAGCATGAGTAAGAAAACAACTTGCATGATTATTATAACATGGTGATCGTTGCAAATGTATCTTAGAATGGTAGTGGTACCTCACACTGTGTATTTTTTAATCTGGCATGAAGCAGATAGCTTGTATAATCTGTGATGTATTGTTTGGTATTTATAGCAGATTATTATGGTTATGATTAGATTGAACATTTACCTGACATCCATATGGCAGATTCATGAACATTGCATGCATCTTGTCCACAGAATTTGTTGATTAATTTCCAAGAGTCATGGCAATTTTATGCAAAGTAGTTTAGTTATCTAGTGAAAAAAACTTTTAAGTGCACTAGTCTTCTGAAGGTTAGCATTGTGGCCAAATCATAAGGTAAGAACAACAAACACAAATAAAACAATTTGTTTGCTGCTACCCTAAATTGGGCAAATTCTGGGAATGTTTGCATTTTCCAACCCTTAGTGACTTGGCACAAAACAAAGACAAAGCCAAGGAGCTTAATTGTGTTTGAATCCTGGTTGAGGCCTTGACTGGTAGTAGTAAATCCAAAGATTTAAATATAATTTTGTCCCCATGAAAAGGGAAGCCGATGTACCGCACACTCACTGCCAATTCACAGCAGCCAACAAAGTCCCGATGTGCATGGATTACCCCAGCATCAGTTCACGCATTACTGCCATTTGAAAAACACAGACATTAGTTTGATTTTCCCAAGAAAAATCGAGGACCGTGTAGATTTTTTTTTTCAAAAATGGTTACTTTTATTGACCACCTGAACCGTATACAGAAAACCTCTAACCGGTCACGTATTTGTGTTTTAAATCCTTATTATTAAACCCGGATATCAACTTTTCACAGACGCCATACTAAAGTTGTTGAAGAGTCTCTCTATTTAAACAATGGCAGTCATAACAATAACCAGCGGGATGTTGTCGCCTGCTGTGCACTGTAATCGCCCTTACCCCTACCTCCATTGGTTACGCTGCTGATGCTGTTTTAACAACAGGGCCTGTTGCTGTACCATACTCCTTTTTGGGTTTGTTAGTTGCAGCAAGAAGAGTGCTGTTTTTGGGAATTTTCAGAGCAGGTGGACCTGAAAAAAAAATAACAGGAGACAAACAACTATGCATACATTAAAATGTTAAAATTATACTAAATTATAACAATTAGTTATCTTCACTGTATAGTTGTGTTTGATAATGTTATTCATTGGAACATTCACAGAGCATATCTGGACTAAATACTTATTAATCTCTACCAATTGAACAGCAGAACCATATATCACTGATTTTACAGAATTGCTTGAGGTACTCCTCCAAAGAGCTTCTGCACTCGTAATTCACAATGAAGTTGAATATATTTTAAGACCAGTTGTTATATATTGTCCATTCTTAAAAAGTTAAATAATTATTGTATAGGCCTATTCACCATTTAGATAGGTACTCTTTTCCAACAGGATAACCACGCATCTTTCTGGCCGTGTTTTTAGATGCGGTGTTCAAAGATCAGATACTTCTTACGGCTTAAAATTTCTACCTTTCAATCCATGTTTTTGGCTGGAAGGCGTTTGCTGAGAGCTTACAAAGTCATCTACCATCACTAATCTACATGTCCTTTGAAAGAACTGACCATAGCGAGATTCTGCAGTCCTCCTATACATCTACCCATACAACTGTTCCCCAGCTTGAAAGAGAAGTTTCCATAAGTTTTCTTTGGAGTATCTCTTCAAGTAGATTTTGTTGCCAAGAAGATCTTCTTGCTCTCTTTTATGAAATCTGCCCTTGCCAACAGGCCTGGTTAACATCCTTCCATCAGCTGTTTGTTTTCATTTCTTTGTCCAGTGTCATCTTCACGGAGCAAGTTGTGCAGGCTTGTAGAAAATTGTCTAATGCCATTCTTTTAGCGGTCCTTTTTAATACTCCGACGTATTTGTAGGTAGTTTTTCCAGGAATATTTGTGACATCAGTCTTTCTGACTTTGCAGATTAAAATGGCAGAGAGAAATTTTAGGTCATCTTTTATCATTCTGGCAAAAGCGGGTAAATACTGCCGAAATGTTTTTGGAACCATTCTCAGCTGCCTTGGTTCCTCCTACTCTCGCTTCTTCACAAATGCCAGCTGCCATGTTAGCTTTTCTTCTCTGTGTTGTGCAGGAATAGAGTTCTATGCAGTCTCTTTGAATTTCCTCTCTTTTTTGGATACCAATGATCCCTCTTTCAACCTGCAGAATGCCTCTCTGACATCATCCTACCTTCATTTCCTTTGAAAATCTAATGCTGCTCCACAAACTTTGACATGACCAAAACCACAATAAAGCCAACTTCAGGCTTAAAAGAGCACATTTAAGTATATACATAAATTATACTATAACAGTGACTGTCATCAGATGCTGCCGATTTTAATTCTTTTTTTCTGGCTAATTTGGACAAAGCACTAATCAATTGCAACCCAAAACTAGTTGCTCGAAGGTTATGGCCATGAGCAATCAGTACAAACCCATTAGAGTTTGCTTACCATTGTATAGACGGTGACAATAAGGAGAAGTTGTGTTTTAAATATTGTAAATTTAAATTGATGGCTAATTAAACGCAATTTAGCATCATAATCCAGTTTATGGCAGCTAACAATTTGCTTTCACTCACCAAGTCACCCACTCAAACCAGTTATTTTAAAGAATGGCTTGAGCTCATTGATTGTCTGTAATATAAAGAAGGTGTGAAGGGAATGTATTATGCTGCATATCATCAAGACTAGGCATGTCACTACTCACTTCAATGTGGATTTTCCACACTTACTAGTTGTCAGGATAGGCATAAAGTTTGCAATGACTTTTACAAGCTAAAGTTAAAAATGAATCACCACTTGTGCATGCATATATCAATTAGGCTGCCTGTGTGCATGATGTGAATTCTGTGCGTTTACTAACTGATATATTTTGATACTGCAGCCACTGTGCAGCAGTCCAGGTCCGAGATTCAAATTGGAAGTTTGTGATTTGATCAATAACAATACCATGCATTTAAATATAATTATCCTACAGATGTATCTATTCCCTGTGGGGTGTATCGTGTGGAGGGAGGACCCAAAACTATCAAGCTGACGGTAAATGAGGCCATTATGAACAAGACCCCAGCAGTGATTGTGGCTTGGCCTATGGAGCGCAGCAAACATCATGGTCAATTTGCTTTCCAACGAGCCACCAGAAGTGGAGGAAGATCAAAGCAAGGAAGGAACATCATTAAACAGTACGTACATAGATTAATTACAGTATTTTATTGATTCAAATAAAAGTGCTTCCATCAAACTAGGCAGTAGACATGAGGAATTTGATGTTGTGGGCCTTGAATTTCCATTGTCTTGTTAACTTGTTTAAAGTCACTGTCACAATTCCTTTTCTGAAAAGGCCATCTACATACACGCGTGAGAGTTGCTGCGTATAACGCGCAGACTACGCATTGCCTTTACATGTGTCAGGTTCTGTCTGGTGGGAATGCTGGCGTACTCTTGACGCAGAGAAAAGAAGTATCGATGGAGAGTATAGTAACCTTGCTATACATAACTGGGATGAGTTTAAGAGCTGTCATTGTTCGCCACACAGATGTTTTGCGTGTGGATCCAGTGGATAAAATGGGACGACTCTTTATCTGAAGATGGGGTTCAAGTCAATGTGTCATGCTCTTTTAATTGGGCAGGGCACTTTCCCCTTGCCTCTCTCTACCAGGCGGTGGAATGGGGAGCTGTACGTTGGGGGAATGTTACAGTCTCAGTGCTGATAAGAGTTGCACTATGTTGTGCCCTATAAAAGCGATATTGATCTAATGATTTCCATGGTGTGGGTCGGACACTTTATCCACTGGACACATTGCCGTCACAATCAACTTGTTTGCTATGGTGCTATTCACTCTTACAGGAAGAAAACGAGGTAACAGATGCATCAAAGTGAGGATAACCATGCTTCAGCAAGAATTTTGAGAGAAGGATCTTGGAGATGCACTTGCATCGTATCCAGGCATGCCTGCAGAAGCGCCACTTGATCACTGTGTATGAACTAGCTCATGGAGGCATGGATATAGATGGAGCTATTCTGCATGCCTTCTTAAAGGATAAATACAAGAAGGCTGAGACAATTTAATTTGTTTGAAAATTCATTATGTGAGCCACATGGTGGGTCAAATGTGCCCTTTTTTTGGGGGGAGTAGGTCTTGAATTAAACAATATTCTGCTGTGTGTATATGGAAGATGTCAGTTAATGAAATTTGAATATTCAAACTTTAGCAGAAAATACTATACTTTAGTTCTCTGGGTAGATAAGGATGAAACTGTTGGCCTTCGGCAGTTTTATTATTTTTTTCAGCTAATGTGGTAGAATCCAAGACCAATTGAACCTTGCTTGGGTTTGGATAGAGTTGATGGTAGCCAAACGAGAACTCTTCACTGATGACAAACCATTGGAAGGTTAGTAAAGCATCGGTGACCTTGAGACAACTACAATGAATCAAAAAGACCATTAATCATTCCTAAAAGGAAACCATTTTTGTGGCCGCCTGCTATAGCTGGAGTGGCAAGCCCGGTATGTATTCCACTCACAGGATCAAGCTATTATCATCAAGCGGCGCTATCGCTAGACTACAATCATGACAGCACTGCTTGGTGTGTGGTTTGTGAAGTTTAATAAGCGGCCCCAGTTTATATTCTTTGAATATAGTGAGCGTGAAAGCCAAGAAACCGCAAAATTCTAGTTTCACAGTTCTATTAATATACCTCCTATATAGATCTCTCATCTGTTGGTCTAAAAGTAGAGTCTTAAATAGCTTGGCCTCTAAGATGACGTCATGATGAACTGTGCCCGGGCATGGCAATCGACTGTGCCCGGAAATTAATAGGACAGTCTCAACACCGTGTTCATACATCGCACGTGTGTGCGCGTCCCCTGTGAAACGATAGGCATTTGCCAAATAGTGTTTAAAAGTTGTAGGAATTTTTTGTCAGTTCTGGAATCTTTTATTAACCAATCAGATGGAGAGAATCTTATATATCGGTATAATAAACAAATATTTGACTGCTTCATATTCGGGGCACAGTTTAAAATTATAGGCCCTCGTCGATGTCAAAGCCATTCCTATGCTCTCAAGTTCGCTTCGGGGCATAGTCCCTGGTTTTTGGAACATCGCACAGTTAAAATTATAGGCCCTCGGCGATGTCAAAACCATGACTATGCCCTCATCTTCGCTTCGGGCATAAGTCATGGTTTTGACATCACCTTGGGCCTATATTTTTAACCGTGCCCCTCATAGGCAGTCAATATTTGTATTTTTTTTTTAACGTTAAATTACTTTCGCCCAAAATTGTATAAACGCTTTTATGTTAAATATATGGCAAACATTTGTCTTCTCTCTTGTGCAATTTCAGAAAGGAGAGTTGGATGGGTGCGTTTTTCCTATGCTGTGAACAACCAGTTGACTTTGTGAGGCTGTTTTTAGAGCATGGTATCAGTCTCAGGGACTGTTCTTAACTGTGAAGGAACTGACAGACTTTACACAATAGGTAGGAAAGGCTTCCAAGTACATTACAACACAGTGGCATGAATCAGATACTTTCCAATCATGGGTGCGGGATTTTGGCGGGGTTGGTAGGGGAGTTTTACACCCAAAGCGGTGCGGCTAGTTCAGTTTTAAAAATTAGCTTGTTTTAACCCTCTTTTGAGAAAAAGAAAAAATGTGGTAAAGGAAGTAAGAGAGTATTGACAAATCCCCCCCCCACAGTGGGCATATTCCGGATGCTATCAAATCATGGTGGGTTGAATGGTGAGGGTGGTGAGGGGGAGTGGTGCCCCAGACGGCTGTGCGCGGGCCTTGTTCATTTAAAAAATCGACTGCCTTTTTTACCCTCTTTTGAGCGAAAAGAAAAAAAAATGTGGTAGGGAAGTATTGAGGCATTCCCCTCTTTTTTTAAGAACTATACCATTCGGAATTGATTGGTAATACAGTCATGATAGGCGACCCAATCATAGGTATACACTAA